>JAODPA010072059.1:6068-27438 GCA_025585075.1 Nepenthes mirabilis
TTATGGATATATTTTTATTGTCATACACATATGCATATACTTGTTGTGCTTTTAACACATTCTTATTATATTTTCTAACATTTTTTATTAGTGCATTATGAATTCTTCTAGGATTTGAAAAAGCGGAGACTTGCATATTTGGTTTAATTATATTCTGTATTCAAATTTATAATTTGATTTGTTTTGGAAATTTTATTTGGGTTTATAGCATATTCAATCATTATAATTTCTATAATTTTAGGATTTACATTGGAATTATTATTTAGTTTATTTATTTCAAGTCCGATGGGTACAACGATCCACGCGTCGGCTCAGAACTCAATCTACTAAAGGAAAAAAACTCAAATAGTTGTGGCCCACCAAAGGATCGCTTGAGCCTAAGATCTAGAATGCATTATAGTTGACCTAAGTGATTCAACTCGAGATAGTCTAACAGAAAATGAGTAATTAGGGTTAATCAATGGACTGCCCCAATGGTAACCACTCCAGATCAGCAGTTGACAACCTTTATAGCTTAGTGAATAATTGCAGGTGACAACTCGGACTCCTGAATTTGGCCGCTCCCTAATTCGTTTAGTAATTTGGATTTAGAGATGCGTCATTGGTGCTGTTTATGGGAAATGATAAAAAATCTAACCACTCGACTAGGGAAAGCAAGTATGGTGAACACCAAGGCTCAAACAATTGCCCCAACAAGAGATACCGTCTCCCATGGTGACGACTCAACCATAGGTAGTCATGGAGTCGATCATCCAACCACTGACATGGAAACACTGGCTACCGGGTGGACACACTATTAAAACTACTCCAGACCATATGCACCCATTTGGAGGTACAACCATTGGGGGTCCTTCCTCTAACTCCCAAACTTTGTCATCTAAAAGGAGAAATCAGAGGAAGAGGTAGCTCACCAAGGAGATGGTCTAGTGGCTTGACGACCCCAAGGACTGAGAGGCCACGGGTGATAAGGCCCCGACACAGTTGGAGGGTTCACTAAGTCTTAGAGCTTGAGATAAATGCCCAGAACGATAAAATCCATACTAATCCTGAGACGACTAGAGGCCCCTAGTCTAGGAAGAAGCCTCTTGCAGTACCCTACTGAGGAGGGCCTATAGCCGCCCTATCTAGCACGTCTCTCTAAACTACTTAGAATTGATGAGCTTCATTAATACTAAGAAGATTGCATCTTCCTCCCAAGGAAAAAAGAGAATGAGAATGATTGTGCAACAATTGTTCTGAGAAAGTATCGGCAGACACTTAGTTGACCTAGGAAAGGTCACCATTCTCGATGGAGATCCAGATGTAGCAACTTCCTCGCAAGTTTAAAATGTCAACCCTGGAGCCTTACGACGGAAGTTTCGATTCGATGGACCATCTAGCTCACTTTCACAGCCTGCTGGGTTTTTAGGGCCTAGATGATATGGCCATGTGTCTATACTTCTCTCTGATCCTTAAGGGAGACACTCAAATTTGATTTTATCAGTTGCAACCAAATTTGATTAGATCATTCCAGCAAATAGTCGACAACTTTTTGTCACAATTTGCCTCCAGTCGAAGGGAATAGCAGTATTGGCATCTTGTCCGCATCTAGCATGGCCCAAACAAAACACTAAAACGCTTCCTGGTCTGATTCAACATAGAGGTCCAAAGGATATTAAAGCTGATCAACGACATGAAGCTGAACTCCTTTATAGCGACCATACAATCAGGTGATTTCTTCAAATACCTGGTCCAACAAGAGCCCCAGACCTTTCTTGAGGTGAAGATCATCTCCCATGCCTACATTATCGCCAAGGAGGCCAACGAAGTGAAGAGGCCAAAGTGCGCAAACCACTATCTAGGATTGATGAACGGGAAGAAGAGAAATGGAGACAGCTCCAACACTTGAGATCCTAGAAAGTAGCCAAGGATAGAGCAAGGTGTTTGCGGAGAATTTAGGTCCCTAAACCTGACTCCATTAAATGATATCCAAACAAACATCCTTATATAGATTCGGGATGAAAAGTTTTTGAAATAGCCCAAGTAGCCAAAGAACCTGGAAGGAGGAGATTGGACTCAGCACTGCTTCTACCATCGATCTACGACACCGAGGATTGCAAAATGCTGTAGAGGTCATCATCTGAAAATGGTACCTTAACAAGTTTCTAAGAGACTCGGGGCAAACCTTCAGGAGAGTAGGTGAAGATGAGTGGGACCAGTAGGGATAGGCATGCAATCGGGTTGCGATTGGAATTATCAATATGGTGTCCACATGATCACCCAAGAACTACACTCCGGACCACCAGGAGAGGACTTCTAGTAGCAAAAAACAAAGGGTAGGAGTTAGGAATAATATAATTAGTTTAGTAATGATGATATGACACATATAAGGGCTCCCTATTCTGACCCTCTTATAGTATCTATACTCATCTCGAATGGTATGCTCAACTATCAAATGAGACAATAATGGAATCTCAAGAAATGTGTTGTACCTTGATGTCTATTTTAAGCTTAGACTAAAAATGGATCAAATGAAATCGACTGACCCCTATATAGACTCGATAACGAATTAGTGTAGGTCCAAGGAGCCATTTAATGGGAGGTTACGCAAGGGACGTATCCAAAGACAACATCTCGTATGCTCACGTTCCTGGTAGTCGACTGACCCTCGATCTACAACACTATTATGGGATGATCCTGTTTAGTTGCATTCAAAGTAGTAATGTCGATTCCCCATCTCAAGATGAAGTTCATGACGGCATGCAGGGTTGGAGAGGTCCTAAGAGACTCAATCACTGGCCAGACATACTATTTATTTAAAGTTAACCTGGTGATTCTGAACTAGCCGATCGAAGACTTCGATCTCTGAGACAAAGTAACACTGCAGCAAGGATAGTTGGGCGAGTCAGCTCATAAGATTCTTCTAGATCTTAGCGAGCCCGAGAAGTGTATACATATTGTAAGCTCTCTGTTGGGTTACCTACGTGAATAGTTGATGGCATTTCTCCTACAAAACTCTGACATATTTGCATAGATACTTGCTAAAATGTCTGGGATACTAGTCAGAGTTATGGTCCACAAGTTGGGTCTTGATCTCAACCACAAGTCCATTGAGCAGAAGTGGAGGAACATTCCATTGAGAAGTTAATTGCTATGAGAGAAGAAGTCAAAAAACTATTTGATGCAAATTTTATAAGGGAAGTCCAGTATTCGGATCGGATATCGAATGTGGTACTCGACAAGAAGAGCAGTGGGAAGTAGTAGATGTGCATCAACTTTACCAACTTAAATAAAGTATGTCTAAAAGGCAGCTTTCCATTGTTGAGAATCAATCTATTGTTAGATTCAATATTTAGACACAAGCTATTAAGCTTTATAGATGCCTATTCAAGCTACAATCAAATCCAAATGAGTCATGATGACAAGGAGTATATATCATTCATGACAGACCAAGGAATGTATTACTACAAAGTTACACTTTTTGATCTAAAAAATACATGAGCTACTTATCAGAGGCATATGAACAGAATGTTTGAGAAATAGATTAACCAAAATATGGAGGTATATGCAGACAACACACTCGTCAAAAACATAGCAACTGACAACCATATCCGCAATCTCGGAGAAGCTTTTGAGGTACTTTGAGCACACCAGATGAAATTGAACCCAACAAAATGTATATTTTGAGTACATTTGGGGAAATTCCTTGGCTTTATTGTCTCTTGCGGGGGGATCGAAGTGAACCTTGAGAAGATAAAATCCATTATAGAAATGAACCCGCATCAATCTATGAAGGAGGTCCAGAGACTCACTAGGAGACTCGTTACGTTATCCCAATTTTTGGTATAATCTGCAGAGACATATCTCCCCATTTTCAAGGTCTTGAGAGGGATAAAGGCGAGTATTTTTCAGTGGACTGCCGACTGTTAGGCAGCCTTTCAAAAATTAAAGGAATACCTTGCCAATCTACCTCTCCTAACGTGTCCGAAAGAATGCAAGGAGTTGTGTCTATACCTGGCAATATCAGATACAGCGTTGAGCTTGATCTTGATTAGGAAAAAGTCTAAGATACAATAGCTGGTCTGCTATATCAGTAAAATTCAAACAGGCACTGAGACATGTTAGTCACATGCCGGAAGGATGGTTCTAGCACTATTCTATTCCGCTAGGAATCTATGACCATACTTCCAGGCCCATAAGATTATTATATTGACGGACCAGCTATTGAAAGGAATTCTACAGAAACCTGACATGTTCGGACGACAGATCAAATGGACTATTGAATTGGATGAGTTTGATGTCGAGTTTGATTGTGACCGACCATAAAAGGTCAGGCCTTTGTGGATTTCATAGTCGAAACAACGACCTTGATTCTCGATGTCCTTGATAAAAGTGAAGGCACCCCCTAGTAAGAGGAAGCTCTGACATGGATCTTGCATGTATATAGGTTATCAACGCAATCCGAAAGCAGAGTAAGCATGGTCTTGAGGACTTCAAACGGGTTAGAGATGAAATACTCAATGACACTCAGATTCCTTACCGCCGACTATGTTGCCAAGTATGAAGCCTTCTTGGCCGGACTCTGGCTAGCAAAGGAGTGCTCTACTGAATGCATAATTGTCTATAGAGACTTGGAGCTGATTCTAAACAAGGTCACCGAAAATTTTAAAGTGTCTAGCTCATTGCCCGTAAGGCACCTTAGTAGAGCAGAGGGCTTGACCAAAGCATTTGACATGATGAAAATACTCCATGTCCCTAGGGAAGAAAATTGGAAGGCTGATCAGTTGGGGAAGGCAATAGCAATTGGTAATCCCGAGCAGTATGCTCTGACATACGAGAAGTTTTTACAACCCCAAACATAAGACGTTTCGGGGTAAGAGGTGCTTCAAGTTTCAGACAGCAATACGTGGATAACTCCATACAAAAGGTTCCTGTGACGGACCACATTTTCTAACCGAAATTCGGCAGAGTTTTGGTTGTAAAACGGCTGTCAAACTAATAAAACCTATACAAAAACCCTATGCGCACACTATAAATAACGACAACATCACAATATAGGATCTAAATGCCACAACAAACACGTGGCTCCAACGTCATAATTTCGGTCACAACGTCGGCTTAGATAAGATATCATTAGATACCCAAAAATCAAACCATAATAACTTGTGGAAGCATATACATCTATCAAATATAGCAAAAATTAAGTTACACATGTACATCACCATCATACACATACATCAATATACAAAACCATCAAATAATATACAAAAGTACTCCACGAGTAATAAAATCATAAAATCTAAGTTTATAAGATCATCCTCTAAGCCTTCATGCCTAGCCGACTCCTAATCTTCACTCTGCCTTGTCAAGCATAAACGCGTGCTCATCTGAAGGAAAGAAAATAGTATATGTGAGCCAAATACTCAATAAGGTACAATATAATCAAGGATAATATGCAATATATGAAAGTAAAGCAAGAGAAGGGAATAAGAATAGTATATGAATGCATAAACATAAAATATGAATAAATACCTTTTTGGAACACATTTATCTTTCTTATTTTATTTTTGATCATTTTAGGTTATAAAATATGTAGAAATTTTATTATCTTTGTGGATTAGGGCCAGTAAGCCTTATCAGCTAATGGTGCGATCGAATGAAGAAAGGAATATGTTTTCTTCTACACATTCTGAAGTACAACCCACGTAATTCAAACATTCCATGGTGGGCGGTATACCTTTAACCCGATATATGGGGCCATAAAAGATATGCCACCATATCCCCCGTAATCCAGAGGCAATCATCGTACTTCCACAGTAATATCCTAAGGTATGTTAGGAAATACTACCGTCTGAAATATAAATCTTGGGTCAAATTTTCTTATTACTTATTCTTAGGAAAATTCCATGCTCATTCTCAACACTTAGTTCTCATTTTGGAAGAATGATTCGTCAAACATAACATATCATAGAATTCCCTTCTTATTCTTTTCTTAATTTTCACAATCCTTACGAATTTAAGTTTCCACATGGCTTAAATTACATGAAAAATTAATATAAAGTATGGAAAAAATCGAAAATCATGAGCCAAACATAACTTTAGAGCTTCCAGATAATAAATCCATTTATAAATACATACAACGTAATTTTTAGAGTATATACAAAATAACATATTTAACATATATGCGAGTAAATGTTGTGGTTCATGTCCAATAATATTTTCGAAACACGTAAAATAATGTATACAAATTATATGTGAACAATTACCAAATCATCGAAGTACCCACTTCCATAAAGTTAGGGTTTTAAGTTTCTAAGTCTAAATCATGCATAAATTTCAAACAAATTAGGTAAAATCGAAAGGGGTGAGGGTTAGGGTTTTGTGGAGTGAAAAACCACACAAATCTTATAAATTGGATATAGAATCGAGATATATACATGCTCAAGTCGTAGGCTTTGTGAAATATAAATTTAAACGGGTATTGGAATGAGGAAATCCGAAGAAAATGAAATAAAAGTACAAAGAAATGAGAGAAAATGGTATGAGTGCACTTATCTTGACCTGATTTATCACTTTTCTAACTAGCACTAGCTTGGAATCGAACTCGGAAACCTCGATCTCTTCCTTCTCTCTCTTTTCCTTCGCGTTCTCTCTCTCCTCTCTTGTAAAATAGCCGAAAAAATGGTGCAGGAGAACCCTCCTGGGGTTCCTATATTGTGGGCCGACGCGCAATAGGCGTGCTAGCTATTGCTTCCAGCGCCTGCCCTAGGCAGTCGAGTGCCTGACAAGTGCTGGCGCACTGGACGGGGCGCCCGAGGCATCGCCTCAAGCACTGGCAGGCATCCCTTGCCAAGCCTCCTACCGCTTCTGAAACCTAATTTTTTCACATGCATTAAATTTAATTTTGATTATATTACTTTAATTACCTCCTAATTACTATATTACGAGAATCGGAACCTCACAACTCTCCCCCACTTAGAAAATTTCATCCTCAAAATTAATGAATCCTAACAATTAAACAAATAGTCATACCTCGAAATAAATGGGGATACTTGTCCTGAATCTTATCCTCCCTCTCCCATGTCACTTCCTCACGGGAGTGATTATTCCATAAGACCTTCACGAGAGGGATTGTCTTTGAGCACAAGATTTGATCATTCAGATCTAAAATCTGAATGGGCTCCTCCGAATACGATAAATTTTCTTGGATAATCAAGGGCCGTTATCGATGACGTGCAACAAATTGTGAATATACTTCCTTAACATTAAGACATGGAAGACATTATGCATATCGACCAAACTCGACGGCAACACCAAACGATACGCTACTTCTCCAACTCTCTAGGATCTTAGAGGGTTCAATAAATCGTGGTTTCAGTTTTCCTTTGACACCAAATCTGGAGACTCCCTTCCATGGCGACACCTTGAGGAAAATAAAATCTCTAACATCAAATCTAAGCTCGGATCTCCTCCAGTCATTAAAACTCTTCTACTGACTCTGAGCCATTTTCAGCTCCTCAAAAATCACCCCGATCTTTTTTGATATCTCCTGAATCACATTTAGACCAAACAGATGCCTATCTCCTGTCTCCTCCCAATGGATAGAAGATCGACACTTCCTACCATATAACACTTTAAAAGGAGCCATGCCGATACTTATTTGAAAATTATTATTATATGGAAATTCAGCCAATACCAGTTGATCATCCTAATTTCCCTTCAATTCTATCATGGAGGTTCTGAGAATGTCCTCTAATATCTGAATAGTCCACTCAGACTCGCCAAAGGTTTGAGGGTGATAAGCCATACTGAATTTCAAATTCGTCCCTCATTCCCGGTGCAAATTCTCCCAGAATTTAAAGACAAAATGTGGATCACGATCGCACATAATAGATGTTGTCACTCCATACAGTCTAACAATCTCATTGATGTACAATTATGCCAGACGATTATGAGAGTACGTCGTCCAAATGGCTAAGAAATTAGCGGATTTCATTAGTCGATCTATAATGACCCAAATGGCATCATGATTGTTTGGGGTCCTAGGCAAACCTAAAATAAAATCCATAGAAATATCCTTCCACTTCTAACTCAGAATGGGCAAAAGCTGCAATAATCCCAAAGGCTTCCTCCTCTATGCCTTCAACTGCTGACAAACTAGGCATCGACTAACAAAACAAACAATCTTCCTTTGTATATTTCTCCAACAGAATATTTTCTCCAGGTCCTCGTACTTCTTATTAATTCCTGGTGGACAGCGTACCTGGTTCGATAAGCCTCCTTCATGATTTCTTCTTTCAGATCCTTATCATCAGGTACACACAAACGCTCTCGGAATCTCAAAACTCCATCAGCACATACATTGAAATCTATTTGAGGGTCTCGACCAAGATCTCCAACAATATCTATAAAAAATGGATCACTCGTTTGTCTTTCCTTAATCCTTTGAAGGATCTCGGGTTACACTTGTAAGAAAGACAATATCATCCTATTGCCTTTTACATAATACTGGATATTACAAAATTTTAATCAATCCAGCATCTTCATCAGCTTGATTTCCATACTCACCACAAAGCTGGTCCGATGACTCAAAGCATCCACAATTACATTCGCCTTCCCCAACTAATAGTGGATCTCATATCAGAATCCGTAAGAAACTCAATCCATCTTTGCTGCCTCATATTCAGTTCCTTCTGCAAAAATAAATACTTGAGACTCTTGTAATTATAATATACAAGAAACGTTTTCCGTACAAATAATGCCTCCATATTTTCAACATGAAAACAACGACGGCTAACTCTAAGTTATGGGTCAGATAGTTCTTCTCATGAATCTTTAATTGCCGAGATCCATAAGCCACCACCTTCCTATTTTACATCAAAAAACATCCGAGGCTTACCTTAGAAGCATTACAATACACCTCGAAACCACCAGAGCCATCAGGAATAGTCAAAATCGATGCCGAAGTCAAATGATTCTTCAACTCTTGAAAGCATTGGTCACACTCTTCCATCTATTCAAACTTTACTTCCTTCTTCGTCAGTTGTGTAAGTGGCAAAGCAATTCGAGAAAAATTCTCTACAAATCGACAATAATAATTGGCCATACCCAAAAAACTACGGACCTCCGTTATGGTTGTCGGTTGACTCCAATTGATAACAACTTCAATCTTCTTTGGGTCTACGGAGACACCATCATTAGAAATAACGTGGCCCAAGAACATAATCTCATCGAGCCAAAACTCACACTTCTTTATCTTCGTGAACAACTTATACTCTTGAAGGATCTAAAGTACAATCCTCAAATGCTCCTCATGCTCAACACAACTCTTCGAATAAATCAGGATGTCATCAATAAAGACCACAATAAATTTATCTAAATACAATAGAAAAACCCGAATCATCAAGTCCATAAATACAACCGATATATTAGTTAACCCGAACAGCATAACAAGAAACTCATAATGGCCATATCTCGTTCGGAAAACCGTCTTCGCTATATCCTCTTGTTTAATCCTAAGCTAACAATACCCCGACTGAAGATCGATCTTGGAAAACACACGAGTCCCTTACAACTGATTAAAAAGATCATCAATCCAAGGCAATGGCTACTTGTTTTTTATCGTGATCTTATTCAGCTCACGATAGTCTACATATACCAGCAATGTCCCATCCTTCTTCTTCACGAATAGGACCAGAGCACCCCATAACGAAACACCAAGTTTAAAAAATTCAAATTTAGAAGGTCTTACAATTGCTGCTTCAGTTCTTTCAACTCAGCAGGAGCCATCCGATAACGGGTCCTCAAAATAGGTGTCAATCCCGGCACGAGATCAATGGCAAACTCGATCTCCCTATGCAGCGGTAAAGCAGATAATTTATCTCAAAATACATCCACAAACTCGCATACCACCGGAATCTCCTTTGCCAATAGCTCACGACTCTCCACACTAGTATACGCCAAATAGGCTTCACACCCACTTCGCAACAAATGGCAGGCTTGCAGAACCCATCGAATTCCTTGAATGTGAAAAGGCTCACATTCCGGAATTACAAAATTAACTTTCTTATGAAAACAATCAATAGTTGTATGATTTCTTAATAACCAATCCATACCCAAAATAACATCAAAATTATACATATCTCTAGAAGAATCAAATCAACAGCGAAGTGCAACCCATTCACCTCAACCGAACACCTAGGGTATGAAATATTAGTAAAAATAGAAGATATTGTGGGTGTCAATACAACCAAAGAATAACCAAGGGTCACAAGAGATGATGTAAGATGACAAGTAAATCACGGTGAAATAAAAGAATGGGCAGATTCAGAATTAAAAAGTAACAAACCAGAGGTGCCATAGATAGAAAGAATACCTTTCACCACATCATCAGACGCTTTTCCTTCGTTAGCGGACACCGCAAAAGCCTTTCCTTGCACAATGGGTTTAGGGGTGTGGGCCTTCATCGAATGAGGACACTCCTTGATCTTGCGTCCTGCTTAGACGCAATTAAAATATACGCCCATCAACTTATAACAAGGTTTCCTTCCATACATACATCTTCCCACAGTGCTAGCATGAACTGGCTGAAACTTGTAAGAACGGTGCGGTTTGGTTACTGTTCTTCTCTGAATCTGGCTGTCTTATCCTCTTCAGTGGTCTCCTGGAGCTCACACTAGAGTTGACACCAACACCACTCTTACTTGGCATTTGCTTCTTGAAGAATTCTTTCTTTGTAAGCTCCTTCTCGTGGATCAAAGCACGATCTAACACATCCGCATAAGTTGCCAACTTTAAGGTCGCCAATTGCTTGTGGATATCATCCCGTAAACCATGAAGAAACTTTCTTGCCTTTCTCTCCCCATCTTCTACCATGTACAGAGTATATTGCGACAACTTCGTAAACTTGGCATCGTACTTGGCAACTGACCAAATACCTTGCCTCAAGAGGATAAACTCCTCTTTCTGCTCACGGAGGGCGGATGGGAAATTCTCCATAAATGCATATTCAGACATAGGCTAGGTGATCTCATGCTCCAGCACACCCAAAGCTGTCTTCTTTATCTCCCACCAATGATAGGCTTCACCCTCCAACTGGTACAAGGCAAACAATACTCGATCCTCCTCTGGATAATGAAGTACAACGAACACTTTTTTCAATATCTGAAACCACGTGTCCGCTTAATTGGGTCTGGCTCCCCAAAGAACTCAGGAAGTCTCTCCTGAACGAATCAATCATAAGCATATGGTTTAGGATTAGCGAGAGCTTGAACTGGAGTGAGAACAGGCACTGGAGCAAGATTTCTCTACCCCATGTTCTCAATAATGTCTGCCATACGACCCAACATATTCAAATATTCAGCCTCTCGATCGCTTGGCTGACCACCTTCACGCGTCAACCTCCGTCTCAGTAGTATTATCGACTACTAATGTCTATTCTAAAATAAGAACAAAATGGGTTAGATTACAGCTCAAATACTAATTAGAATATATCAATTCTACGCAATTAAACACAACTAATGGTCTAAGTAGGGCAACTAGGATAACTAAAACCATCAAATCTAATTTAATCATCCTATACCTATCTCTACTTAGTCCATCTAGCCTATACTATCCTAGGCTTCCGCATAAGATTCAAATCAAATTTAAGGTATCTCATCTCCGATATCAATAGTGATGAACCACATTTCTTAATCGAAATCTGGTAGAATTTTGACTGTAAAATGGCCATCAAACTAATACAGCCTGTGCAAAAATCCTATGCACACAATATCAATAACCACAACATCACAACACAAGATCAAAATGCAACAACAAACATATGGCTCCGATGTCATAATTCCATTTATAACATCAGCTCAGATAAGATGCTGCTAGGTATCCAAAAATTAAACTATAATAATCTACGGAAGCATATATATCCATTTAATACAGCAGAAATTAAGCTACATGTACATCACCATCATACAAATATATCAATATACAAAATCATCAAATAATATACAAAAGTACTCCACGAATAACAAAATCATAAAATCTAAGTCCACAAGATCATCCTCCAAGCTTTCATGCCTTGCCGACTCCTAATCCTTACTCTGCCTCATCAGGTATAAGTGCATGCTCATCTGAAGGAAAGAAAATAGCAACAGTGAGTCAAATGCTCAGTAAGGTATAATATAATTAAGGATAATATACAATATACGCAAAGTAAAGTAATAGAAGGGAATAAGAATAGTATATGAATGCATAAACATGAAATATGAATAAATATCTTTTCGGAATACATTTATTATTTTCATTTTATTTATGATCATTTTAGGTTATAAAATATATAAAAATTTTATTATCTTTGCGGACCAAGGCCAATAGACCTTACCAGCTAACGGTACGGTCGAACGAGGAAAGGAATGTGTTTGCTTCTACACATTTTAAAACACAACCCATACAATTCAAACACCCAATGGTGAGCAGTATACCTTTAGCTCGATATACGGGGTCATGAAATATATGCCACCATGTCTATCATGAACTTATATTTTTGTGAAATATAAACTTAAATGGGTATTGGAACGAAGATACTGAACGAAAATAGAATAAAAGTGCAAAGAAATGAGAAAAAAAGGGTACGAGTGTACTTGTCTCGACCCGATCTATCACTTCTCTAACTAGCTCTAACTCGAAATCGGACTCGAGAAACTCGATCTCTTCCTTCTCTCTTCTCCTTCGCGTTCTCTCTCTCATCTCTTGTAAAATGGCTGGAAAGATGACGTAGGAGAACCCTCGCGGGCTTCTTATAGCACCGGCCGATGTGCAGCAGGCACGCCAGCTACTGCTTCCAACACCTGCCTCATGCGCTCAAGCACCCGACAAGTATCCCCCGTCGAACCTCTTACCGCTTCCGAAACCTAATTTGTTCACATGTATTAAACCTAATTTTGATTATATTACCTTAATTACCTCCTAATTACTATGTTATGAGAATTGAAACCTCACAGTTCCTCATCGATGGCCTTCTTCCAGAAAACTCGGCCGACACCAAGCACATAAAGAAGATAGCAGGTTGGTACACCATCAGGACAAAAAACTACATTGATGAGGGTATTTTGTTTTCTACATGTGGTGTCTCATGCCAGAAGAAGCTGATTATGCATCAATTAAGGTGCATCTTAGAATCTATAGATGGCACATTGGTTACAAAAGCTTGGCCTTTAAGATCATGTGGCAGGGCTACTACTGGCTAACGATGAAGAGAGATGCCATGGAGTTCATGAAGAAATACAAAAATTGCCAAATCCATGGTAATGTTCCTCTTCAACGGCACACAGAGTTGCAGACCTTATAGTCACCATGGTCGTTCGCACACTTCAGGCTCGACATTCTAGGCCCATTGCCCATTACAATTAGGTAGAGAAAGTTTGTCATAGTCGGCATCAACTAATTCATAAAATAGGCGGAGGCCTTCTCACTGGCACGGATCACCGAGTAGAACATAAAAGAGTTCATTTGATAGAGTATCATATGTAGATTTAAAATTTTCAAGGTCATAGTGATCGACAACGGAATCCAATTCACTGACAAAAGATTTACCAAGTACAGCACGAGTTTGGAAATCTAGCTGGTTCACACTTCCGTTACTTATCCACAAGTGAATAGACAAGTGGAAGTAATGAACTGAACCCTATTACATGGGTAGAAACTAAAGCTAGAAGACGCAGGGGTCCTGGGTGAATGAACTACTCTCTGTGTTGTGGCATACAGGACGACGCCGAGGGAATCAACACGAGAAACGCCCTTCAGCTTATACTACGGAATTGAAGTGGCCATCCTGATAGAAATTGGTCTACTCAACCTTCGAGTCAAAAGTTTTAACCTACAAAGCAACTCCCAACAACTTAGAGAGTATCTCTACTTGCTTAAAGAAATATAAGACGTAGCAAGGCTACGCACAGTAACCTATTAGCAATGGACCGCTCAGTCCTACAATAAGAAGGTAAAAACATGCCAGTTCTAGGTGGGGGACCTAGTTCTAAGGAGTGTAGAAGTAACCGGCAAAATTGCTGACAAGAACAAGCTATCTCTCAATTGGGCGGGATCATTTCTAATCTCAATGGTTATCCAAAACAGGGCATACAAGTTATACACTCAGAATGAAAACCTGATACCACAGACATAGAATACCATCCACCTCAAAAAATATTATTAATGAATCCTCGCTGGGCACAAGTAATCCCAGAGCATATCATGCAAGCTGCTTGTGTGATTGCATAAATTTAAAGACCTAATTTACCCTTAAATCAGGTGAAATTCTTTAGCCATAAACTGACTTGAAAAGCATGGTCAAAACCTCAATCCAAACAATCGAGTGACCCAATCAAGGTCAAATGCAATGGCTTGGGGGCTTCAAGACAAAAGTCTAACCTCCCTTAAGGCAGCTAAGACAAAACAAAATCTTAGGGGGCTTTTCAACATAAATGTGACAACTTCCTTTAATAGGAATGAGTACTATCAGTTGACGATGGTCCATAAACTAGTACTCGATGTACAAGTGCAACAAATCCCTCTAACAAGGACGAGTAAGTGTGGGCGACGGTTTAGACTCTGTCAAACCCCAGTGACTGACAACTAAACCTAATCGACCATAAAGAGGATTTCCCAGTGCTAAGACGTCCTCTAGCAGAAATGAGCACAACCAAACAGATATGTCCAACCAAACCCGACAACGATTTCAATAATGTTTAGTTAAAAATAGAGTAAGTGTTAAGCAAAGCAAATTAGCATAAATGATGACGCATCAGTGACAATGATCTGAACGATCTCACTAATTTATTAATGAATCAATATTTACAACATGGAGAGTCCATCCGGAGATTATAAAATATTGCATATGCTTACAACTCAAATTGACGACGATCTTAAGGCTAGGAGCCCCCCATTGAACATGGCGAAGGCTCCCATCCTGCCTTTGGAAAGTCAACTAAATCCGATCGGTGAAGACCTCCAGCATTCCACAAATCAATGAAGCCAATAGGAAAGTTGAGAGCAACCAATGACACAATTCATCTACAATGACAAATGCTATCCCAGAATCTATCATCTGGCACGCAACCAACTTCTTCTAGATGGACACGAGTCCTCAACTCTCCTACGAGCCGAGCACATTTACTTTGGAGATCTGCGAGTTGCTGCTCAGCCTCCTGAAACTCGTTCTTGAGCGAAGCAATCCAATCCAGAGCCTAAGATTTTTCATCTGAGAGCTCTTAGGATCTTGCTTGAGACTCGAAAAGCTCTTGATTGAGGTGGGTGGCCCATTCTCAAGTGTTAAGAGCCTCGACAACAGCAATATCCACTTGGCTCTCGATCTCTTTGAGCACGGCAGGATCAACATACGTCTAAGATAGGTAGGAGATCTTAACGTCTCACCAATACAAAGCCTTCGCCATCATACGAAGCACTTCCTATGACTGTCAAACAAAGTGGAACGACCAGTCAGGGATAACAATGAAAAGCATAATCACATAATGAATAGCTCTATAAAGCAGTACCATAAGGAGAGTTGGACCCTCTTGATGGGCTGGACCATCCTATTGAGATGGACCAGGGGAATCCTTCGATCCAGATGCAGACAAAAGCATCAAATACTGTAGAGGTATTACTTGCAGTAGATTAAACCTTGAAGCTCGGAGAAGTAGGAGATACGCTCGAAGCATCCGGAAGCTCATGTGTTGAAGCCGCTAGGCAAGCTGCCTGCTCACCAGCCATGACCTTTGAATTATTTCCAATTATTTTTTTGACTTTCTGATCATTATTAGCACCATCCTCAACGAAAGCAACAGGAGGTGTAGAGACTGATACTTCAGGCGATGAGGGGATAGAAACTGAAACCCTGAGCTCCATTGCCACGTTAATTGGTTCACCCAATTCGCCAGTTAAGGGATCATTTATTGTAGCAGCAAAATCAATTCAGGGGTCACCACCCGCAACCTGTCTGACTGCTTCCTCAAAAATTGGATCAACTGGAGAAGAATGAGTGGAGCTTGGTCTCTGCGACAACTCACCGGTCTCTTTAGTGATCATCTCCTCATAGGCCTCATCGATGATCTGGTTGATGTCGATTGAGGAGATAGAGGAGGAAAAAACAATCCCATCAATTGCACTCTCAGGAGAATCCCAGATGTACAGAACACCTGGCTCTCTCTTAAGTTGGCAAAATGGCATGATAGTGACACCATCCCCTTCCACCCTGATCTCCCATTGAACCTTAGCGAAGGCCTTTTGGCAGAGCAAGTGGTTCGTACGGCGCAAGATGGTTGCTTTCTCTTCAACGAGCCTCGTCAAAGGTTGAGCCATTTGATGCTCTCTCTTAAGGACATCCCTAGAGTAGACATCATTAACTCTACCTAATTATTGGAGAGGATCTAGTCAGAGGAAACCATCATATAAAAGAAATGGTCCTTCCAACTCTTTATTAAATCTGGATTATCCCCACTTATTTTGAAGCTCTGGCAGGTAGGTGAAGGAGATCCAATCAGCATCTTGGTTGAATTGAAAGATCACCTTGACGGCTTGGGTATCCAAGAGAAGATTCTTGGAGTGATAGAAGACACACAAAGAAACTGAATATCGAAGAGTACTGAGATGGAGGTGAGCCACTAAAATCTTTAGAGTCGCTAAAATCTGATACAACTTCTTCACAAACGAAATACGAAGGCCACCCTTCAGATGGGCCTTGTAGATAGTAATAAATCCAAGTTTAGGAGTGCAAGCTCTATCTTCATCCCTGGGCATTACGTATGGAATGGCTCAAGGAATATTGTACATCTTATACAAAGTGTCCGCTTCTTTTCCAGTAAGAACAGATTGAATTGCAACGATGCCATGGGGTGTTGCTCGAGAAGCCATTGAAGCAAGAAGAGAAATAAGAGTGAATTAGGGCAGAGCAATTCAAAGAGTGAAAAAGTGCAAAGGCAGCAGACAACCGGAATTTAAATAGCCAATGCTTTGGCTCAGAAACGGTGTCATTCAAGGGTATCAAAGAGGTAGATCCTTATAATGGCTGAGACACGTGCCCGCATTGGAGAGTGTTGTGGCGCATTAGTTTTACTGTGCCAGTAATGATGGCTTGATACTATGCTTCCCTGTGCAGCCTACTAACCACTGACGACTCTAACGCCTAGATTGACGAGTCTCCAATGCGACGCAAATTATGATGCCATGACACTTCGCTTTCCAAGACGACAAATTGACGACATGTGACCCTAATATACTCGAGATTGATTCGATTGATTCACATATTGATGGGGCGTTCATGATAAATTATTATAATTCGAATTGCCAAAAGATTGAGTTGTTAGTAGTTGGATTGTCAACTTGTCAGAGGTCATGCGATGACAAAAAATGGCATTCAAGCACTTCAACTATTCAAGCCATACAAGAATATTGAATTCATAAAAATGCTCGGAAAGTTCCATTCATTAGTTAAATTTACAGAGTATAGGCTCGCAACAGCGGAAAGACAACTCAGAAGGAAATGAATAATACAAGGAGCGATAACCTGATTAGATTAGTTCAACTGGCCTCAAGGGGGATGAAAACATAGGAAAAGCCCTCCCAAAAGAATAGGGAGCAGTTCTCTGAATTACTACGCTTGGTCTTAAGGGGGAAGCAAATAAAAAGGAAAAAAGAAATTCTCTCTCCAACTTGAGTCGGGAGCAGAGCTGTAAAGGGGTAGAGTATCTGAAACGGATGGGAAGAAAGGAACTTTAACTGGTTAGAGTTTGAGATGGTCCTCCTCAAGCCTGTTGTAGAGAGAATCGTCTGACACAAGTTGAGAGAAGAAAAAACCGCCCCCCAAAACCCAAAGTTTTGCTCAGTATGGCAAAGGTCAGATTTTAGGTCGGGTGTAAAAGAGGAAAATTAAGGTGAATTTTCATGTAAAAGAGGGTAATCAAGACAGATTTCAAATGCATTCCCGAACATTAGCTTCAAACACTTGAAAAGATCTCCCTTCGATTTTGGCCCGTGGTTGTGAAGGCTCCATGCTAGTTTTGAACAAACTCACTCCTTAGTAGAGGGGAGATACTTTGTGATGCAAAGTGTAGAGAGCCCCTCCATTTAGAGCCAGAAGGAAAGGATCAGCAAATATTAAATTGAGAAGATTGCGCTTCCCAATACTTGGTAGAGAATCGAATCAAATCTTGTCAAACAGAGAAAAAATTCGCAAAGTATTTGGGGAAGGAGCACACGTGATGGTTTGCATCCAGAGTCCTATCATAAACATGTCAGAAGTTGAAAGTTTAAACCTCTTGATATGAGAGGCTAGTGATGGGTATGATGATCTATGGGCCGGCTCAGAACTCAATCTGCTAAAGGAACAAAAGCCAAGATAGCAGCCCACCAAAAGACCCCCTGAGTCTAAGATCCAGAAGGTACTGTAGTCAACCTAAGTGGTTCTACCCAAAAATGTTCAGCAGAAAATGGGTAATCAGAGTTAATCAATGGGCTGCCCTGACAATTATGACTCTAGATCAGTAGCCAACAACATTTACAACTCAACGAATAATTGCATGCGATAGCTACCATCATATAGCCCATGAGAATTACGAGCGCACTAATTGTAGGTGATAGCTGCACAAACACTATCCCACTTAATTGCATATCCGTAACACCCAAGGATGGCTAAATTGATACTTATTCTATAAATATATCCTTTCTTCCACAAGAAAGGGGATCCCCAATCAGAAGAAAAATACTTACACAAGCAGCAACTACTCAGGCTCTTGAGTGCATCTTCTCCAAAGCCACTTTTTTTGCGAGAGTAATATCTCAAAGCTGCTCACCTCTTTGAACAAGACCAGGAAAGCAAACCATATCGAAGCCCAATGCCAAGCAAAGCCCAAGACTACAAGTGAATTATTTGGGTCCAAATTTATCCATGATCAAATTATGAAAATGTGGAGACCAAATAGGCATACTCAATGGAGCCCAATCCTCCACAAAATACTCAATCTCGAATCATTCTTACATCCATGCATTTATTCTCATCATTCTATCTTTCTCTACCTATTGGAAAGATTACTGACTTAAGTGTCGAGTGATATATTGAGAAACAAGTCCCGTATTTTTTTAACATTTTGTTTATTTATTATGATATATAGGATCCAAATTCAAAATAATGAAGACCGACCCGTATCGATTGGACTCTCAAGTTTAGCGTCTTCCTAATTCGTTCAATAATTCAAATCTAGAAATGCATAAAAGTTTATATAACTTGGAATACTATTATAAATTTAGATATTTGTTAGATAATTTTCTTATAGATGGTTTTAAATTTGAGTAGGTTATAATATATTTTATATAGAGATTAGATAGTGTTAGTTCAATTAGGTTTTGTGTCTGTCGTAGTTTATGGTTATTTTACTTTTTGGTATTTGGGTTTCATGTCTCCAACTGGGCAGTAAAATTATGAGTTTTAAATTATTTTTAAATTATTTTTTAAATTGTTTATTAATAAATTATTATATACTCGTGTCAGAGATACAACAAATATTATATAAGTTCCCATCAAATCAAATCTATAGTTCGGCATAATCCAATAATTATTTACACCTCTCTTATGGTTCCCCAAAAAGACTAAACCAAATCTAAACAAACAGATTATTTCTTAAAATTACTTATTATTAGAGAAATGAGAATAACTAAAGCCCAATAAGAGGACGCATTCCCAAAATTTATGGAATAAAGCTCCTCGATGACCACCGCCAAAAATTATCAGCTACTACCAACCACCCAACTCGGGCCATCACTGCCAAATACGATTGTTATTGTCCCTTATTTCTTTGGATGGAATGGTTATTTTTCTTATAAACTAAATAACATGATATTTATTCTCATCTTATCTCTAAATAATATATATTTTTATTCCTATCTTATTTCATTCACTTAAGATATTAACATATACTTCCATGCACTTAAGATACACCCTATTTTGATATTAATTTTCATATGTGAACAACGAGTCAAGAAAAACACACACACAAGCAAACCGACTCTCTGTTTTCTTTGTGAGTTAAAAAAAAAACACTTTTTGCCCATTTTTTTCATTTTTAAGTTGCAGAGAAAGTAAAGTGCTCCATTTATCTTCCTGAATAATAGTAGATTCAGTGCATTACATAGGAAATTTAGGCCACAGTGTGGACCTTTCTTATTCATGTACTACTGGGGGGCAGAGGGTGGCGGCGACGGCAGCTGAGGATGAGAGGCTTTAGCGGCGGAAGCTCCTAACTTGGCGGGGTGGCTCAGCCTCATCATCCCGGAGCTGGATGAGCTTGTAGATGGCGGCGCCGGAAAGGGCACCAAGCGTTGGCGCCACCAGGTAAATCCAGACCTCCCTGTAGTTACATGCTGCGATTGCTGGGCCTAGAGTTCGCACTGGATTCATGGAAGCGCCAGTTGATGTCCTGTTGGTCCCTCCACTCAAAATAAATAAATAAATAATAATAAATAATAAATAAAAGACCATTCTACTTTATAAATTAAAATATTAGACAATCAAATAACATACATAATAATATAGACATTGTAGGGATGAGAATCTAATAACGATGAACAAAATTATACTAAAAGAAANTATATATATAATGGTATATAAAGTTACTGAGTGATGGAGCACATTCAAGAATTGTTTAGTACCAAGCTACTTTATGCAGTGATCCGTGAAGAAGAAATTGGTGGGCATTCAAAGCGAATCAACGGCTAGAAATGAAAAATACTCACAGCTCGAGTGTCGGTGGCGACGGCGGTGACGACGAACATGAGATTGAAAGTGACGAGGAGCTCGATAACAAACGCCTGCCCGGTGCTGACCGAAGGAACGGTGACGCCGCCGGACATGAACGGGTGGAAAGCGCCCTTGAGGGCGAACGACGCGCAGATCGACCCCGATACCTGGGCGGCTATGTAGCCGGGAACTTGGGTCCACGGGAAGTGGCGGAGGGCGGCAAAGGCGACGGTGACGGAAGGGTTGAGATGGGCGCCGGAGATGTGGCCCGTCGATAGGATCACGATCATCACTGCTAGTCCGGCGCATGCGGCATTCCCGATCAGCGTCTCCGCGCCGTTGTACTTCTGGTTCACGATCGGTCCCGCTGTTGCCGCGAATATCAGGATGAATGTTCCCACGAACTCTGCACCCAGCTGCTTATTTTCCCAGCGAATAAGTTGTTTTATGTTAAATTGACTAATATTAAAGAGTATTATATAACTCATACATGCGTATAATTAAAAAATCTATCCCTCTAAAAAAATTCAACTTAAATTTTTATATAGTTTGATATTAATTAAATAGTTAAATTATTATTTTAAAAAATAATATAACAATTTAATAGAGGATTAC
>JAODPA010072070.1:0-30499 GCA_025585075.1 Nepenthes mirabilis
ACCTTAGCCCCAAAGAGAGGAGAAGCGGAGCTTCTAAGAGGAGCTTCTAAGAGGTTCACCCCTCTCATAAATCTAACATCTTATCAAACCGCACTGGTTGTGTAATATTGAGTCAATGAAGATATCATAATATAAGAGCCAAGAGAAATTGAATTGAAAGATTCTATTAGAAGTCCAATAGGAGCCTAGATATATCAAAATGGATGATATAATATATCAAGAGCAACCATTCGGACAAAGAATAGTTCAATTTAGGATGTTACATGTAATAGGAAAACTAAAATGATTTCACATATAAAAGAAGGTAATTAAGACATACTTCATAAATACCTTCCAATTGAATATAGAAGCATCCAGGAGAATTCTCTCTTCAATTCATCGAACATAAATAACTCTATTGGATGTTAATAGTAGGAATGTGGTTGAAGATCAAATTAGAGCGATTCCTTTTATAGTAAAAAATAAACTATAAAATGACATATTTTAAAGCCAAGAAGAGCAGTTAAATAGTTAAACAAATCTTGATCAATGTTATTAGAAATTAGGCTTTGATTGATAATATCAATTAGTAATAGATGTACATTGATTAAGACTGTTAGGAAGAAACATTTAGATGGCATTCCAAACAAACTGCTTGGATATATATTTTATCACATTCAAAGTTTGAATTCAACTACTAAGTATGAAGGCTCATATTGGGTATCATTTAAAATAAGACCGACTTGATCCACTAATTTTTAGGACTTGCAAATAATATGCTACATAAAGATGTGTGAATTAGCCAAGTTATTAGGCTCAAATTAGAATGAAATTTGACCAAACGATCGAATTACTAGACTGCTGAAAATATTAAAGATCAAGGTACTAAATGACCAAACAGTTAACTAAATTGGACGATTAATTCTGATAAACGGTTACATGAACTAAGGAATAAACGATTAAATCAAATAAGTAGTTAATACACTCAACGGATATGCATTAAACTCAAAACATATAAATCAATTGGAATATTCAGTTTTTAATTAGAGTAATGGTTTAAAAACGTCTAATTATACATTTTCAGGAATTCCTTATTGATTGATAACAAGATTATAAATACATATTTTTTTCTTAAAAAGGGGAAAATTCGAAATAATCTAAAAAAAATAAGTATAAAGCTCTAATTTTTTAATAAGCTGTAAAGTTCATAAATCACATAGTCAATTCTTTCAATTATAACTCTTTTTAATCCTTACTTTCTTATTATTATTTTTTTATTTTTAAGAAAAAAATTGTCTTAAGTATCAGAAGATATATTATAAAATGAGCTAATATCCTTTGACTTATTGTTAAGTATTATGATGTGTTTGATCCTAATATAGGATTTGAAGATTCATTCTGACTTTATTCGGACAATTATTCAGATTTAAGGTATGCATCAAAATTTATACATAATAACTGCAATAATTTTGATGTGCACTTTAAATTAAAAATTTTTGCCTGATAGAATATGAAGAGGGTTTTTGGATTTTTTATCATATATCCTACATACCATAAATTAAAATGAAAAACTTAAATTTACAAGAATAATTATCTAGTTTGTTATCAATACTCTAGTTAATTAACAATAAAATTAGATCGCATTAGACTTTCATAGCCTAATCAAACTAAAATACTTCATTAAAAAAAATATGATATACTAATGGAGGGCAATGCTTCACTCTTTAAAAACTTTGAGAAAAAATTATATCCTAAGAATTAACTATTAACTTTTTAATGTATAGATTTAAATATTATGGGACTTATATTATAATAAATGTTTTGAATTACTTCATAGCAAATACTCAGAGAAAAATCAGTGGTTATTTCAAAAAGCGAAAGGAACATTAAATATACAATATTTGAAGATTTATATGCAAACATCAAATTTTCAATTAAAATGAATAATCCATGCCCAGTTGTGATAGCTTATTATATCAACATCAACATTATCAGGCAAATTAGTAAAATTTATTGTAATTTATTGTAATTTTATTATTTACCAATTTAATACAGATAAAGTGGATGATACCCAATATTTATCAGTGTAATTCTTTCCAATATTACCTGTATTATCGATGACAATATTATCATCAATCGGCAATTTAGCAAGAATCTATCAATACTGAATCGTGTTATTTTGCACACTACTTTGGTAAATTGATTTTCCATGAATATTATTATTATTTTTTTAAAAAAATCGAAATCCTCTTGCTTGGGCTTTGAAGAAGGAAGGATCCATTCAGCTCCCGCTCTTCGCAGCTGCACAAGCATCCTCTGTCACTCTCAAATTACCCAAATTCCCGTCTTTCAATCTATCAGCGGATTACCATTAAATCTCTTCTTTGCAGAATCAGCACTGGAAAATGAGAGAAGAGGAGATAGAGAAGCTGAGAGGCGTAGTGAGAGACTGCGTGAGCAAGCACCTCTATTCATCCGCCATCTTTTTCGCCGATAAAGTCGCAGCTTTCACGTCCGACCCGGCTGATATTTACATGCAGGCACAGGCTCTTTTCCTGGGCCGTCACTACAGGCGAGCCTTCCACCTTCTCAATGCTTCTCAGATTGTCCTTCGAGACCTTCGCTTTCGCTACCTTGCTGCCAAGTGCCTGGTTCGTGTCTTGCAATTGCAATGCCTTTCTGCCTACGCCAACTTGTAATTTCGGTTTTCTAATGACGGCTTTAATTGTAATATCAGTTATATTAATTGGTATACGACGTCACTGGTCGCTAGAACTAAAGAAATAAAAAAAGGTATCTTTTTTTAGTTATGAGAAATTTCCTTGTCCCTTGTTGGTGGGAGATTTTCAATCAGCAGAAATGATGAAGAGAAAGTGAATTTGTTTATGGATTTCAAACTTTTGGGTTAGCAGGTATCACTCTAATTCGGATGATGGATACTGATGTTAGTGACTATAATAGAAGGATTTGACGAAAGTTGCTACCTAACTTCTTAGAAATTTGCTTTAGCATATTTTGATGATGAATAACAAAAGGGTGTGAAGAAGATTAGAAGACCGTACGCTTCTGTACATGATTCATTTTTGGGGGGGGGGGGTTTGTATTTATTTGTCAGCATTTTTCTTGTGTTGATGGAGAGGAAAGGGACGATGTGGTTTGAATAGTAGCNAAGAAGGTGAAGAAGAAGAAGAAGGGGGGGGGGGAGAGAGAGGGAAATGAAAAGAGAGAGAATTGGAGAGAGAAAGAAGCAATCCATATTATTCATTCATAGTTCTCATAATTTCATCATCTAGGCTGTTGTGTAGCTTGTGCTGTGATGTTTCATTCATGCTAACGGACTAAACAGAAGCTTAACTAGCTCTTCATACTTAAACATTGCTGGCAGTTACACTCGTCAACTCATCAATCCTTTACAGTAGGCACCATATCTCGTCCATTTCAACTTATTGCATTCAGTATCAACTATTCTGAGATACTATTCAATGTGTGCAGAAAGTATATGTGGCTAATATTACAACAACTCATGGATTCTGGTTTACACTAGTTCATTTTAACTGTGATGCTCAGCTTAAGGTCATGCCATTGAGAGAATGATAACAGATAGAGGGACATAAGAAAACAATGCAGATACAAAATTGAGATTACTTATTGGTGATCATAAAGATGGAACAAGGAAACATAAAGACACTCTGTATATCTTGGTTAATAATAGCCAAACATTATAATCAATATAATATAGCTGGTCTTATTTGCCATATACAATTTCCCTTTTTATTTTAGATGGAGGTTTTTGATGTCATGTAACACTTTAATGCATTTCTCCATTTTAACCAACCCACGATCCTAATTCTATGAATCACATGTTATTGATTAGAAAAAAACTATATGATTCCCTGTTCTTCAATGATTTCATTACTTGAATTATGAATCCAAGGTAATGAAATCTACTATTTCCTAGGTTATTTGTTGCCAATTATTCCACTACTAATTTGCATTCTGTACTCCATTTACTCATATTTTTATGGAACCCTTTAGATTCTAAATCCTCTAATGGTTCCAACTTTAATTCCTGCCCTCTAATTTCATGTGTCAAAAAAAAAAAAAAAAAAAAAAACTCCTGCCAATAAACCAAGGTTCCTTTTTATTTCAAGAGATCTCATGATGTGTAGATTTCAGGAAGATTACCACTCATAATTTATCTGTAAGTTGGCTGACCTGATAAAACTCATCTCTTGATACATGTGCTCTGTGTGGGAAGAGTGCTGAGATTATGCTTGTCTTTTTCTTCACTCCCCTTCTCTGAACATTGTGGAACTTATAATGAACGTTGAATACCTATTGATTACTTTGGAGATTTTTTGTTAGATAAGTTTTGCATTTTGGTAAAATTGATATGATGAAATTTATAGTAGTAAGCTGTGTTTGTGGCAGCTTGGTGCATTTGAATGCAGAGTATGCTAGGGTTTTAGGGATACTCAATATCCTTTAGTTTTTAAGTGCAATAATGTCCGTTGCCTCTTGTTGCTTTTCAGTCTCGAAAACCTGTGCAGTCATGCAGACATCCATTGAGATTAGAGGAGCTTGCCTAGGTCATTGTGGATTTACTTCTGAGTGTATTTAGTTGCTGTTCCATGTTTTTCTCCTTCAAGGAATCCTTGTGCTTCGATATCTCGAATGCCCACTTTGCTTGATAAAGTTTCTTCTTTTATCATGCAAGCAGCTTCCTCACCCACATGCACTCCCAAAGCTAATATTGTCCGTGTGCTCTGTTCATTTGTTCTGTATACTTTTCTGTATAACTCTGGCATGTTCAAACATTGTATAAAAGGTAAGAACTGCTTTTGGCATTTGACTGAAATACTCCCAATTTTGATGCACTTGATCATCCTATTGACATCTTCCTGGTATTGTTATAACTCCCAAGGCTTGAGTTAAAGTAACGATCATTTCTCTCATGCAATCCTTTCCTCCTTTTTTTTGGCTGAGCAATGAACAGTGTGATTCTTTCCTTTTGTACGCATATTACCTAGTGTTATTGAAATTACACTTGGATTAGAATTGAGCTTAAAATCAATTTTGTTACAGTGCACTCCTCTTCTTTTCACTTGTTTTAAAATGTTTACTCAATTTTAATCTAACTGCAATCCAGGAAGAATTAAAAGAATGGGACCAATGCCTACAAATGCTCAGTGATGCTAAAGTGGATGAACTTGGGAATGTCAGTGACTCAAAGGAGGGCAATCTTATGTACATTGATAAGGATGGGGAAGATCGTGAAATCAATGTAAGTTTTCTGTTTGTGCTATCTTTCACGGGTTTATATTCCTAGACCATCTTCAGATGCACCTGTTGATGTGGAGTTCCATGTTGTTTCTGCAGCACTTGTTTTTCCCATACTTACTGAGGTCATAGGATCCAGGAACCATGAGCTGGGCTGTCATTGATATTGCATTTCTATTTTTGTTATGGATTGGAGTGGTATGTGATCTAGCTTGCCGAAATAGGTGAACCAGTCTTACGAAATAGCTATAAGTAAATTTCAAGGAAGTTGAAGAAACAATTGTAAAAAAAGAAAAATAAAACTAAGATAATTGAAGAATAGAACACTTCCAATGAGAGATTAAGCAATTAAAGAGTCTGCTTGCCTTATTTTTCATTTTGATCCTAATATGGCATATACAACTTACAGGGTGGACATCCCATCGTTTAGATAAAAAATGGGCAATACCAAACCTTGGTTTTCATTTTTACTATACTTTTCTAGGTGTGTTTGGTCTGTAAAATTGAAATTGGGTACCATTATTGCAAATTCAATTCCAATTTTGTTGGAATTGGATTATGTTTTGAATTCTACTATTTGGATTACATAGAGAATTACGAGTCTGATAGAAAGAGGAATATTAGGCCCGATTAGATTTTCAGGATGGACATGGTATCCAAAGAAGATAATGGCCTAGTCNGAAAAATCATGTTTTTGTACAAATAACATTTGTATTAATATTTTTATAATGGTTCTTTGCAAATATTAGTTATTTGTATTTTTAGGCAATGCTATTAAATGTAAATTTTAATTTGTTTTTCATGTTTATAGGTTATATATTTAGTAAATATAATTTATAGTTAAAGGTTTCAGCTTGACTTGAACAAATGGTGGGCACAGGAAATGATTTGGCTCTTGATTGGATGATGGATAGGTACATGTGGGTTTTGGCCTGAGTAACAATGCACATTTTTCTTCCTCTGGCCCAGCTTGGGCCCGGATTTAATGATGTCAAAATGATGGGCATTTCCTAACCTCGGAATAGCAATTCTTAGTTTCCTAAAATTGTAGAGTTATTGCATGTTTCAATTACAAGGAATTGGATGCTGTGATTGGAGTTTCAATTCTAATAGGAGTCCAAATAGTGGAATTGGTACTAGGCGAGGAATTCGAATTCGAATTCCAATTCCAATCCCAATTCCTAATTCCCTACCCAATTCTTGTGATACACATGGGACCTTGAATAAAACGAGTTTTCAAAATGGTTTTGGGTATATAATCACATGAAATTTTTTGATTGATGAGTTTATTTCTGTGTCTGTGCATTGATTGTCACCTTTATGCAAAATGAGAGTGGAAGTCAGAGTCTAGAAGTATTGAGAAGTAATTGTCTGAAGACAAATGAAGTGTATTGTTTCACAATGGCGGGAAAAGCAATGATGTAAAGGGCAAAAATTTGGAAATGAGTAGTATTGTCTCTAAGGTATTTCCGGGACCACCTTAGAGGAGCCATGATAAAATTGCCAATGCCTGCCTAAAATAGCATCACAAGCTTGCAAATTAGTATCTGTGCAATCAAGTAGAAGAGTAAGCCTCCCATCTGCAATTTGATTGTGATAATGGAAGTCTATGCCATGCAAGCTTGATATCTAGAGATGCAAATGGGACAAGTGCCATGTTGTAATACTTTTAATTGTCACTAGTCTGCAGTAGATCAAGTTCAACTCCTGTAGGAAGAGGAAACAGAAGATGAAATTCCACAAGGGTCAGGTTCTTACAATCTATTGGTGTAGTTTGTGGTGGAAATGAATTTGTGGACTGCCTCGGGCTAGATATGTTCTGGAGATGCTTTTTTAGCCTTCTTCCCTCGCAATAATGTTCAATTCTTGCCCTTTGTTTTGGAATCTTTCTGTGGCAGGATGTGTCTTAAGATGTCTTCTTGACCTCCATTTCTACATGTTTCCTGGCCATTTCCACTTCCATAATACATTGTTTTGGTAGAATTGATTTGTAAAAATGCAGTTTGCTTTCCTGGAGGTTGACATCCATGCTTGGAAGGAGGTTGATATACTGTATCTCTTCTGTGCAGACTAATAGCTAATAAAAACACATTCGAGAGCTTGAGAATCAACTTTTCTCACATTTATCTCATGGTCATGGACAAAATATTACATGGCCAAATACTCTAGAAAGAGGGATACAGCCATTATCCTTTAGGAGCTTTTCTGATGGCATCACAAAATTAAGTTTTTGTGAGGGTATTCTGTTAACTAGGTATTTAGCTGATTGGACTCAGGCCATTCATTGGAAACAAGAGTGTCCTAGCTACTTGTAAGAGTTTTAAGATGACTGCAATTGGTTATGAAGATGTAGAGTTTTAGGTTGCCAGAAGAAGCTGCAACCCTGACAGTGTGGTCATTAACCATCCAATTAGTTGACATCGCCATAATATTTGCTCTTCTCAGTGATGACACTAGAAATATCCATAATCGTGCACAATTGAGAACTGAATTTTTGTATATATTAAGAACTATGTTCCTACTTTGCAAATGAAAAAGAGAAATATACTAACTTCTAATCGAGTTGCAATTAAGTGTAAAGTAGAGAGTGGGAGATTAAGAGTGCACAGAGAGAAGGGGAAATAGAGGGAAGAAGAGATGAAAGTGGTATAAGGAAGTGAGAGGATATTTGCCTATTAGATTTATGCCTAGAAGCCTCTTATTTATATTACCTTCAGGCAAATTACTGTAAACTGTTTAGCAAAATAAGGAAGAACTACATGGAACAATACTTTGATGTATACCCCTGTTAGTTTGTGACTGGGTTGCTGTGAATTTTCTGAACCATAATTATCAAGATGAATTCCAAAAAATTTATTGGATAGACATTTATTTCAGGAAAAAGTATGTAGACATCATTTTACTTCTAATCCCCATGTTCTTATAGATTATACTATTTCTAATGTGTAAATCACAATTGTATATTAACAGCACTTTTGTGGTTAATATTCCATGATATTTTTTTATCCAAGACTCCTAGGAAGGAAATGTTAACCAACCACTATCTTTGGTTTGCTATGTATAAATCTGTTGTCCTTTGATATCGGTGTGGATTTTTCAAGGAAAATTGATTGCTATGCCTATCATTAGTTAAGAATCATTGTCATTCTTCCCTAGTGAAAGGCAGTTGGACAGAGAATGAAGCCTTGAGATGGAATAACATATTGAGAAATGACAACTATAAAGAGTTTTTGATTGATGCCACTCTCTCCCACCCTGTGTCAACTATAAAGGAAAATCTCAGCTTTTGGTTTCGTTTATGTGTCACTATTGCCTCTAGTTCATGTTCTTGTTTTAATTGACTTCTTCCACACTTGAATTGATATTGAAGGAACTGCTCCTTCAATTTAAAGTCATGATTATATTTTCCAAGGTCAAGCAAATCTTAAGCTACTAAGTGAGAGCATGGTGATGGTTTTATATTCCTACACACCTAGGTGAAGCCTATTGGATTGTGAATCAAGTATAGGCCTACCACTTGTATTGAAACTTATTTAAATGATGCCTTCCAGCAATTTGAGCTCTACTCCATTTGGTTAAGGAGCTTTTGAAGTTAAGGAACCAATCATACCGAGAAATTGAAGCACATTATGGTTCTTTGCATACTTATGGTTATGCATACAACTTTAGGCTGTTGCGTATGGTTTAAGGGTGTAACTTTAGGCTCTTTGCTTTCTGTGGCTGCAAAATAGTAGCACATTATTCTTGTCATGAAATGCTTTAATACATTGTTCAGAGGTGGTTATTTTATCCAGGGCTCCTTCTGATCAGTAATGTCTCGAATGCACAGATGCATTATATACATGCATGTTAATTGCTGAAGATTCTATTATTTATTAATTGATTTCTGTTGTTTCATGATTTTTCAGTGACTTAAGTCAAATGATTGTGATCCAACTTTAGTTTTGAGAAACAAAATAATTTTATAGTGTTTCTGCAGATCTCTTCAGCTATATGCTTTTTAAGAGGAAGGGCATATGAAGCATTGGAGAATCGCGTCCAAGCCCGGCAGTGGTAAGTGCTTTGATGATTTTGTCAGTAATCAATACTATACATGTCTGATGGTATTTAGATAATATGGAAATCGGAGAAGTGGGAGAAGATGTAAATGGTAAGTGGATTGGGTGAACTAGTGCATGAGGCTTCTTGTAATTGCTGGTTCTTGGTAGAGTCAAATGTGTGACTTCCTACCCTTGAAATTTATGCAGGTTTTTTCCATTGTTTGAACCTCTGATCTTCAGGTCATGATGGAGCATCCTTATCTTAGTGCCAATAATTACTCTCAAACTTACTGTGGTTCAAACCTTGGAATGTTGAACTGGCTGTTAAAGAGTAATTAATCTCTTGGTTGCAACTGTATTTTTATTGGTACTATGTGTACTGAGTACAAAATTACATACAGCATAGGAATAGGCTTAGTGAGAAAAGACATCAATTTGGTTAGGTGAAAATCTCGAGGAAATAAGTTAAAAAAAATAATGTAGATGGAGTATAGTCATTACAATATTAGTTCAGACGTGATCTAGAGAGCAAATGAAGTGCTGAATATATTGGTTGTAAAATAGAGTTGTACTGAACAAGACTCAGATGAAATTTGTTATGGTAAGAACAAGTGCTCTATCAGTAACTTATGCTATTCAAGGTCTAATTCCCTTCGCATCATGAGATTTTTTGGCTTAAATTTCTCTTCTTGCACTTCAACACCAATAATTATCCCATCTCCTCTTCAAATGTCTCCTCTTTGCATTCACTAAAGATAACAAATCTTGAGTGGATCATACAAAAGGGATAAAAAAAATTTTTTTTTTTTAATTTCTTCCTTTATTTTTACTGGTAACATTGGGGGGGGGGGACTTGGTAGGAATTGAACCAAGGTCATTAGCCTAACCTTGATTTCCCAAAAATAAAACTTCTCTTATTGCTTACAGGATCAGAAACTCTAGTTTGTTTTTCTTTCTATTGGCCTCCAGATGTTATTTTCCGTTTTCCCATTTCTGATCAGCAATTTGACTGCTTCAAGTGTTGTGCATTGATTTCCTAAGCTTCCCAAATTCAAACTATCTCAATCATTGTCTAGTAGATATAAGTCATCTTTAAGCCCAGCAGCCCAATCATCTCTTTTCAGTAATGGGAAAACATGATGTTATAATTCACATTTTCACTGAAAATACTGATAGATGAATGATTATATAAAAACCTTGGAAGATGACTATCGGAGGGAAACCTATCATAGGTCGAAAAGAAATAGAACCTTTTCCTGTTATAGAACACTGGGTGTCATCTGCTATGTGGACTTCTCTGCTTGAGGTAGGAAGATGAAGTGAGAAATTTCCAAAACAGTCTTATGATCAAAGGTTTCTTAGTCAATAATCCTCGGACTAGACTTAATGTTAGAGGCTTGTACGGCTTTAGCAGGTATACATAGAATGAGCAAAATGAGAAGTGGAAGGATTGTGAGAACTGGAGAAATTTGAAGCAATGGAAGCTATGGTAGATGATTATACTTCTTTCAGTGGTAGCCTCAACTCTCAAAGTTCCACCCGTTCTGTAACCAAAAAAAGACGCTCCACCTGTTCCAACATTTGAATCTCCATTATGGGCCCTACCACTCCAGATTGAAATGGGCCCAATAACAAAGTTGACCTATTCTCTTCCCCCTCGGTCTCCGTTTTGGCAGCTACAATGCATCCAGGATGTCTTTGCCTTGCCCCAGTGAAACAATCCTGTTTTTAACTTACCCTCCTTCTGAATCACAAACTTATCCGTAGGTAATATTCTTCTGAATAAAGGTAGTAAGCAATGCATAGTTTTCCTGAGCAAAATTGTGGCATGACTCATTCCCCATCCCTTCTTGTGTTGTTTACTTTGAGTCTGGCCCTCACGTGCACTGATACATGTTTTTTGGTGCCACATATTGCTGAATTTGTTCATTTATTATAGAATGAAATGCCATCAGAAGATGCATATTTGCTATACCTGTTTGAATTTGGCTACCTATATTTCTTCATCTTGTCAGGTACAAGGCTGCTATAAGAGCTGATCCATTGTGTTATGAGGTTGGTCATTAAGATTGAACCTGTCCCCTTTCTTTGGGCTAACAAATTATCTTTCTAGCAATAATGTTGAGTTCTAATATACATAATCTTACTCATGGGAAATTCTCTTTTACCTTCAGGCCTTGGAACACCTAACTGAAAATCACATGCTTTCATGTGAGGAAGGTAGGTGAATTTCAGAATACAAGTTCGCTTGTTGTCCATCAGTGATTTATGCAAATTTCTTTGTATGTAGTATATTACACAAGAAGCTATTTTGTGACTTCTAATGCCTGAATTGCACTTCGCATCCTATTATGAACCTTCAACTGTCATGAATGAACTTTTTTCTAATTCTCGTGTTAAGCTATGGATTTCTAATCTTAGTGGAGTTGGTTGCCTTATGTATAATTCTCTATTTGGTTTACACCAGAGTATTGGGTTTACTAAATAGTTGACTTGGTTTTTACTTTCAGAAGCTGCCCTACTGTCATCGTTGCAATTTGCTCATGGAGATGAATGGCTTTCATCTTTTTATTCTTGTGTGGTAAAGAAGGTAAATGTCTGAGCTGCCAAAGACATGAAAAACATGAGAGAGAAAATGATTTATTATCTTCTATATAATTATGCAGGAATCAGTCATGTTCTAAAATTATTTCAATGTTGTGCCTATCAGTGGCCTTATCTTTTTTTTTTTTTTTCCCTTGCTTTCTGCAGCACGACAAGGAAAACATAGTTGAAGATAAATTTAGAGAGCTTGAAAAAGAAAGTATTGGCAGCAAACCTTCTGATTCATCCTTTACGGGAACACTGAAAAACAACACTGACCTTTCTGTCTGCAAAGCTGAATACTACCACCAGTGTGGTGAATATCAGAAATGCTTTGAAGTAACTACCCAGTGAGTCTGCATGTCTTTAACATTTGTTATCTGAGGCACTTTGAAGATCTGGCATGACATGGTTTAGTTGTATTCCAGGTTGCTTGAGAAGGATCCTTTTCATCTGAAGTGTACTTTGGTGCATTTAGCTGCTGCTGTTGAGCTTGGACATTCAAATGAGCTTTACATCATGTCATGCAATTTAGTGAAGGATTACCCTCAAAAGTGAGAATTTTGCTGTCCCTGCCTTTTAAGGTTATGTGTGCAATTATTCTACATGAATGATTTTGTTTATTATCTTATTTACATTATTGTGATAGTCCTGTTATGTTTTTTTCCTGTTTTTAGACCTGGTTAGAGTTGTGATGTAATGATCAGGCCTTGGGGAAGAGTAGGTTACTTCTAGCCCCGTGATGATTTTAGTGAAGAGTTCATTTAAGTGGATTGGGCATAATTCTGATATTTCCTCCTTAGAAGCTTCCTTAAGATTGCTTCAGCTAATAGAGACTTCTTTCGTTTATTTTGGTGAAGAAATATTATCTCAACACTTTGAATTAAAATATTGGTATTAGTATTGGTTGCATTCAAATTGGGTGATATGTATGGGTATCAGATATTGCGGGTAAAAATTTGCTCTCATGGCCATATCAAAAGTGAGTCATATACTATAATTTGATCATCTTTAATAATACATTTGCATATTTGAACAGTTATATGATAGAACTCTCAAATTTGAGTTATATACTAAAAGGGGGACCTAAAAAATATTGGCCGATATGTCACCGATATATGTTGCTCTTTTTTCATGCTATTAGAATATGTTGACATCATGAGATCAGTCATTATATATATCGGCTATATTTTGTGTACTCGCTGATAGTTTGTTCCATGCTTGGCACACATGTAATCAATGCAGATGCCTTTAAGGATCAGGTGATCATTTGCTTACTCATTTGTTGATTAGTTCTTATGCATTGCAGTTTCTCCTTCTGGTTATGGCTTTTCTTTCTCTCTCATGGGAGTTAATTGGGAGCTGCTTGGCTACATAGAAAGTTGAACATGCCTTTTCTCTTTTAAAACAAGATAAAAAGATAGGTGGGTTCATTGCATCTGAAGATAGGTCTCCTGGCCTTGGATCTATGGTGGATGATATGGAAGGAGTTAATAATGTAATTTTTCATGAGAGTCTGATAATTCTTCTCATGCTTCAAGACTTCTCTGTTTGGATTTGCCTGTATCATCTCTGGACATCATAGAATGAAACTTACTCAAAGATATTTCGCAGACTCATCGCATCCTAATTGGAAATATTGTTTTTGGTAATCTATAGCCAGAGAAAAAAAAAAGGAAAAGAATTGTCGAGTCTGGAGGATTTCAAGTGCATACCTGCTGTTTTGGGCAACAGTTGGGTTCATTAATCTCCTTTTGTGCCCCCAGTTAATAAAAACTGAAGAGATGTTGATTCCTTCGGTGTGATACTCTAAAGAGAAGCATTAAATTTTGATGATAGCTCTATATAGATTAAATTTGTTGTTTATTTGTTGCATATTTGATGGCCAGCTGAATGTTGTCATGTGTTATTTGCTTCCTCAGCAAATTTGTTATTGTTTTTTTTTTTCCGTTCTTCAAGTTAAATAAGAGTTGTTTTGTGAAAATTTTTGTTCCTTTCTAGGGCCTTATCATGGTTTGCTGTTGGTTGCTACTACTATTGTATCAAAAAGTATGCCCAGTCACATCGTTATTTCAGGTAATGTTGATCTGTTCTTCCTATCTAGTTTATCAGTAGCACCCACCATAATACCTATAAAAAAAAGAGAGGATTAGCATGTTACTTGAACAAAATGGTAGGGGAAAAAATCTCCACTTTGTCAATTGCAACACAACATTTGGTTGCTAGGTTCACTCTTCTATTTAATTTTTGGACAATGTTAATGAGTGATTATGGGGTTACTATTTAGGATCCTTTTCAGAATTTTTGTAGCATTTAATGTGTTGGTTTTCCCTTGGTAAGTATTCCTTATAATAAATTAACACCAGTTATGGGAAGCCTGAAATTAGATTTTGAATTTTTATTTCTTCTGTAGTAGTGCTCCTGGGGCTTCTGTTAAACGAACTCTGAATTTTATGTCTTGCTAAAAGCCATCAGTCTGTGTGTGCATGTGCATTAGTCTGCTTTCTCCACTTTGTTTATTTAGTAACATCTGAGTTAGTGCATGCATGTGCATCGACACACGTGTTAGTGTCTCTCAGTTCTATGCATGGGTGAAAACATCGATATCGGTATTAGTCGTAGCCACGTCGGTATCGGACATATTGTATTATATGTATTAATATTGAATACATTGAAGAAAAAATTTTCTAAAAATCGTAGGTTGATAGGTTGTGTCGGCCGATATGTAGTAATATATTACCAATACAGTAACATATCACAATATTATCATGATATTAAAAATTATCAATATCGAGGGCCCCCCGATATCAATACATATTGGCCTATATTTGCTTCAATGGTTTTGTGTATACGCAGCATGAAGAGGCTAGGTTCCATGTGCTAGTGCATCTGTCTGCAATTTGTAATAAATTCTATGCAATGCTAGACTGAGAGGCAGACCCATCTCATTGTCTGGATCCCTATCCACAGCAAGGCCACAAGTCTAGATGGTACATTTGCAGCTGCTTGGATCGGTCTGGGAAATGCTTTTGCTGCACAGGAAGAAGGTGACCAGGCGATGCTGTCTTATCGCACTGCTGCTCGTTTGTTCCCTGGGTAATTTATACTGCCTCCCTAAGGGACTACTCTTTAATTCAATTTTGCCTGCCTCTCATGTGTTGGCTAATACTATTGCAAAGTGTAGGTTTTTGGTGCTTTTAATAAGCGCTATATCAAAGAGTGAGGGCAGTGTGCTTTGCATCATTTCTGTTAGGGCTTTATTGTTATTCTGTTATTGTTTTGTGATTGAGATATCATTGGTTCAAATCATTGGAACGATATCAATATCATGGGTACAAAATAAGGTTGTGTACATCTTACTACCCTTCTCTAGAACCCGCAATGAGGGAAGTCTAGTGTATTGGGCCACATTTTGCTGTCTCCAAACTGTAAAATTTAGTATCCAAGATGATTACTAGAAGATAGTCTTATGATTGCCCAATTGATGACTCTTACAAAAGCTGCATTTATTAAAGATAGGTCTATAGCTGATGCATATGATAGGCCGGGCTATATCTGATTAGAACATTCCAAAAGCCCTGAACAGCTAGATTCTGCAGATATGCATGGAGAACTTAATTGAGCCAAGCTGTTCTCCTCTGGACAACTAATTTCTGCAGATGTGGTTGGAGAACTCAATTAATTCAAGCTGTTCTTTTTAGTCTACTAATTTATTGGTCCCAAATTTTTTTTATTCACCTAAGGAGTTTTTGCTGTTTGTAGATGCTTCTTATGGTCTGAAATAGCTATTGGAAAGCGTAAAAGGTTGATGGCAAGAAAGGAAGTATGTAGAGCCATTGATTTAAATATGGAGGAGGCCTGGGAATTCGGGAGTTACAATTATGGAATTGTGCTCATTTGGTAAACAGATGTTGAATGTGGTTTCAAAGGCTAGGTAAAGTGCATCCACATGTACCATCTCGAAATCAGGACTTTTGGAACATTCAGGAGAGAAGTGGTGGCTTATTGTTGATGAACTGACTCACAGAAAGAAATATCAAACATTAGAACATTGTCAATGTGTTGTCATTGTTGAGGCTTATGATGAGATCTTGAGGTCAACAAAGGCAAACTTTTGAATTGAGTGCTTCTGTGAAGATGGAGACAAGAAACAACAATATCTGAAAAGGAATGTGCTTTTTGGAAGATCATATGGAGAAGCTACCTAATTTCTACAAAGAGCGAGAAATGCAATCATGGAGAAAGAGAGATCTATGGACAGGCTTTCATTGATTTAAGAAGTCCACATGCCTAGAGAAGTTGTGTTTGCTAATTAAGTAAGAGGCTTGAAGGAATGCATGATGAGAATCACTAGTTGAGGGAGGATACGTGGTGAGATATCGAAGTCTCTATTTGTAATTGCATTATTTGAAGGATCAGCATGAAGCCGACATTATACGTTTGGTTGCTCACGAACAAATATTCAAGGTGATATCCAATCATATTTTGTTCTAGAATGATGTTTTTAACTCGAGAACATGAATGAAAATATCAGTATCGGTATCCGGTACGATTGTATAGATATTCGATACATCGAACAATATTTATCGATATCGGATATATTAGTTGGAAAAATATTTCTAAAAATCGTAAGCTAACAGAGTTATACCAACCAGTGCGAAAATATATCGTAATATTGTTACGGTATTGGAACTATCTATATTGAGAAGCTCCGATACCAATACGTATTGGTCAATATTTGCATCAATACTCTACTGTGCTAACTTATTAAAGGAATAGAAGTGCAGAGCTTTTGGGTCGGCATTTTAGAATAAATTTTGTGCATCAAATGCTATAATAAATGTAGAATAAGTTATTGATGGCCAAGAGGAAAGCTTAAAGCTTATAAATTCCACACCTTGGATTTATAATCTAACAAGATCATGAAATTAAGAAAAAATAGTACACGATGACAATAGTAGGTAATATGAAAAGAGATTTGGGCCTGCAATATCAGAAGTTCAATACAGGACTTTGGAAAGTTGTGTTGCTTTGTTAAAATTTAATTTGTTCTATCAGACGTGCTGTTTTAGTTCCTAGAAAAGGTATCTCAACCTCCCAGAAAGAGCCTTGTTTGTTTGTTTACAGACCACCTGAATCACCTATTGTGAAACTCAGTCTTAAGAGTGATTATGGAGATACATGACAGAGTTATCAGATAGTAGTTGGGAGTAGTTTCCCTCACACGACAATAGTCTATAGTAGTATCTTTAATTTATGCTTGGCCCTCTCTCCACTTCTTTGATTGTCCTTAGCTGTATTGGATGCATCAGAGAAAGCAAGTAATTGTGTATTTTTTCCAGTTTCACATAAAAATAGACCACATGGTAGTATCTTCAGTTCATGCATTACCGAGGAAGGATTTCTATATATTCATAATGGAACTCCATGGGAAGACACCATGTACTGAAATATCGGCCAATATATATTGATTTCAGCTTCTTCTGATACCAATTTTTTATATGCTCTAACAAAAATTGCAATATGTCTCTAGATTGGTGGTATACTTGATATTTTTTGAAATATTGGCCAAATTTTGCCCCTTAGTTTGCGAAAGAAAAAAAAATTTATGCCTTATACATACAATACCAATATGTATCACTCGATATGGGTGATATTGATATGGCTGCCACTGTATCAAAATTAATACTGATATCGATATGTTTATCTATGGTACACGCACTGATTGATGGAAATTAGGTGGTATCATCTAATGATAGGACATCTACATTAGCATACTACGGTACTTTGTAGGGGCTTCTTGGGAATGTTATGGATGGTAGTGGCTTGATCCAGTCGAAGCCTGTATGGTAGGCCTTATGGCACATGGGATCTATTAGCTTCATTGGATGAGGAAGCTCATGTGTGGCTCGGGTGGCTCATGATAGTCTTTTCCTGTTGTCCATCCACAAAAGAAAGAAAATAATGAAAAAGTGTGATTTTAACACCCAACCTTTGACACAGGACAAGGGTCTACTCTTTTGTTCCGCTTTCTTCTACTCATTAAGCTTCCATGAGTATTTCCAACTATCTAGGTCACCATGATAAAATGAAGCACATTTAAGTTGACGAAAAATAAAGAAAAAGAGCTGGTTGAGAAACATATTTGCATACTTTGTGAGGTCAGAAGGTAGTTAGTTATTATTTTGTGAAAGGTCTCAGTAGAACAATTGCCATTCTTTTTTTGCAAGATTGGTGTGAAATGATATCTTTGAAGCAGAGAGTAGGTGGAGCTTAGGGTAAAATTGCAACTAATCTTAGCTCCAATTATGATGTGAAATCTGTGGTAATGGCGCATTCTTGTGACACTGGATAATGATGATAAATACACTACTAGGCAAAAACCAAAAACGCCTTCTTTCTCTACTCTATTTACTTCACTTTTTCATATTCAAATCTTCTAATTCTCTGTCTCTGATATATGGTCATTATTGGTTTGACAGAAGCCATTCCCTGTTCCCAAATTCATCTTGTAGAGGATAGGCTTGCTATACATCCGTGGATAATTTACTATTTACTTCTTAAGATCATCCATAGATCTTAATTTATATCAAGAGGTTTCTAAAATTGCACCTTGAATATGCTAGTCTTTTCATCACTCATGGATTACCTTGGTTGAGGCTTAGTATTCGTTTATTGCAGGTGTCATTTACCAACCTTATACATTGGGATGGAATACATGCGGACGCACAACTTTAAGCTTGCGGAGCAAGTGAGTAATTATCCTATGAAAGTCAAATTTCAATCATTTTCATATAAACTAAATTATGTTAATTTCATTTGTTCTTATTGTTTGATGCTCTCTCTATCTCATGAGGAATCTCCATCTATCGGCTTTCCTGCTACTTGCTCGTGTGGTATACGAGAATGCAAGCATTCTCATTTGCATTTGTGGAATTGTGAAAACCTAGTGACGAAATGTGGGACTGAAGAAAAACCATAGTAGAATTAAGTCTTCTTGTCGCATGGACATTATGTGCTGAAAATTTTTCTGCACTCCAGATAAAGTGCATCAACAAGCAATCTTAAGTATCCTCTAACATTTAGGGAGTTAGCATCAATTGGAGAAAGAAAGACCTGTCATTTTCAAGAAATGAAGACAATTTCTTAAACCAATGGTCCAAATAAAAAGTTCTACCTCATAATGCAATTTATTTTGCAGTACATTTTCTTTAGGGAGCAACGTTTGCTATCTTCATTCAGCATCCTGAGTAGCAATTGGCTACAAGTATCGCTCAACTGTTTCCTACCAATTATCTTTACTCTAATATATGGATGAAAATATTGGTATCTGTATTGGTCGTTGCTATATTGATATTAGACATTATGTATTGTTATCAGATGTATTTAAAGAAAAAAATATCTAAGAATTATAAATTGATTGGTAGATATCATCAAAAATTTTGAATATTGACTAAATATATCAATTACATTGCTAATACAACAACACATCACGAATTTATCATGGTATCCGAGGCCCAATACCAAAATATCTTTTGATATTTTCATCCATGCTCTTTTGACATTATAGTAGTCTTGCAAATTTTTGAAAAAAAAAAAAAAAAGACAACTAATTTCTTCTTCTCCCTCTTTTGAATGTCTTCTAAAAGTACTATTTGACCAAATATAATATCTCACCATGAGATTGACAGTGTAATTGAACAAATCTGGGTTAACTTCTTTAGGAGCTCTTGCTCCACACTTGTGCCAAAAAGAAAAGAGAGACCTCTGATTTTCTTGGACAATAGTTGAACCGGCTGCCCAAGTAAAAGTTAAAATGTCTTACATTGAGGATTATTTGTGCAAACTTCCTTTTGAATTGACACCTATATTCAGCATTTTCTTCTTTTTCTCTGTTTTTTGGGGGATTGATAAGATGGGAAGACAGGCAGTAGATGGGAATCAAAGTAGCCAATTATCAATCTACCTGTATTGGTCGTCTGACATACACCATCACAGTAGCTACTGGATCAAAATATCCCTCAACTACTTTTCTCAATTTCAAGGAGTTGTGTGGAGACAATTTAGTATGTACTATAAGAGTAACACCCCAGTTGATAGAATGTGATGCCCTGGGTATCTATATTTTTTGGGATTAAGTTAATTCACTTAGTGCATGATTTTATATTATGATTTTATGGATAAAGTAAGGGTATTTGAACTTTGGCATTATTTAGAGTTTATTTCGATAAAGATTTGAAACATCAGGTGTGCTGTTCAATGCAGTGTTCAAATATTGCCTTGAATGCCGGATATTTGTTATGGCATGTGATCTCACGTTGAAACAGTACCTTGAATACTAGAAGACCGTTGTGTTGGCAGATCAATTTTTGGTGCGAAAATTGATTGGAACTTGTAATTCTTGCTGTTGGAAGTTGGACAAGGATGGAAAATTGAGTGATTGACCTAATTAAGGACATGCTTGGATGGATTAATTTTATGAAAATGGGAAATTCCTAAATTTATATAAGAGGGATTTGTCTGACATTTAAAGGAGAATTCTCTTACAACATATCTACAAAGAAGGAAAGTTAAAGAATTTAGAGAAGAGAAGAAGAAGGGAAAATCAGAAATTGAAGATGAAGAACTGAGAAGAATGAATTGAAGTATGAAATCAAAGATTCGAAATAATGTAAGTTCATACATCCTTATTGATCATAAGCCACTTTTCTTATTGTTGAAATTTCATAATTCTTCTTTGGAAATCATTTATCCTTCTTCTTCTTCTATGCCATGAAATTGAATTCTATTCATGATAAGTTGATTCTCTTTATGTAAATTGGAACTAAGTATTGTTCTTATCATGAATTGAAGTTATAATGCTCAAATAACTTTTAATTTCTAGTTTTGATTACTCCTAGTTCTTTCAATCAGTCATGAAATAATATGATTCTTAGAGTTTCTTATGATATTCGAAGTATGGAATATTAATGTCGAAGTATATATAATTATTAAGTGGAATTTTACATAAATTATGGAATCTTTGGAAGAAATGAAGAAAAAGGAATGAAAGTGGAAATGAAGTATGTAATTGTATGTTAACATTTTATTTTCATATCTATATACAGTTTTTATTTAAGTTTTAATGATAGATAATTTAATTAATTATTTGATCTTTCAATTATATTCAAAAATCATTCGACGTTGGAGTTGTTTTTGTTTCTATTCTAGTGTTTAATATAGTGAACGAACGCCAACTATCTGTTGGGACAGTTTTGTCCAATTTTTACCATTCCTTGATTTCTAGCCATATCTATTGGTCTTAACGGTGGATTCTTGTTATATTTGATTTATAAGACTTCCTAGTTGTTGGACAAGTCTTGATCCTTGAGTTTGTCATTTCTTATTAAGTTCGATGGACTTTTACTCATTATAAAATCGAATGAAAATTTTTGATGTTTTGACATTTGATTGGCATGCGACTGGCGTACATATACCAATGTTCAATTCCATGGTGTGTAAGCCAATGCTCGAACGTCAGACTCAAATTATTATCCGAGTCTTGGAGTTCTATTTTTGTGGATTTCAATCTTTGATTGTTAATACTTGAGTTTGAGTATTATAATTGTTTCCTTTGACTCATGGCTATAGATAAGGTCGAGAAGATTATATGAAGATATCACAATATCAAGAAATATGGAACCTATGATACCATGATGTAATCTATAATTTTCTGATACTAACATATTCTGGGGGATACTGAGGTTATGTTTGTAGTAGGATACTTATAGACGTGCGACCATGGTATTGTGATATCAATTGGATGTTGGTGAGAGACATTAGATCTTATTGCATGTCATGCAAGTTGGTTGCTAGTCATGTGAGTGAGTTGCATGATACCACATGTCATGTGAATTGGTTGCGTAGATGACGTCGGGATGTCAGGGATCTCATATTATTTGCCCTGTTATGCGGTGGCGTAAATACGGTTGCCTTTGGTCAACGAAGAATAAGATTTATATAAGATTATTGGCATTTCTTTTGAGTTTATTACCTCAATTGTGATAGGATGAATAGATCCAAATCTTTAAGAGATTGTTGATATATCTCTTGAGTTTATGAGCTCGGTTGTGATTGGATGGTTAGATCTGGTCTTTTTGCATCTTATGTGGAAATCTTGGGCCTTGTCCTTCATTTTGTTGGTTGATACATCTTTGGACATATGGATGAAATCTTAAGTCTAATCCATCATGTCATCGGTTAGTATATCCTTTAGATATATAGTTGATAGCTTTAGTTTTCTCCCTCTTGATTATTTGGATATGTGGTATCATGTTTATATACATTGATACGAGCACACTTTTATTTTATTGTTGATTATATAACTTATTGAGCATTCGGCTTACTCTTAGTTGTTTTGTTTGACTTTGCCAATTTTGTTGCAAGTTCTCGGAGATATGAATATAAATCGGTGAGGCAACTCTGGATTTTATGCAAGAAGATTCGAGATAGACTATTATTATTATGTTCATATCTTGTATTAGTTTGCAAGTTTGTACGGCATGATTTATAAGTCATATCCGGTTGTTTTTAGTTAGCGTTACATTATTGTAAATGTTTGAAATTTGTATCAATAAGAATTTATAATGATTATTTATATATTGTTGAGGTTTTTGAGATATGGATTTTATTATTTTCCACATTGTGATTCAAATATGCTTAGGGATGTTTTTGGTAAGCTTGGTCGGGTCGTGACATAGAATATTTGACCTTATGATTGACGGTCAAATCAGATGAGGACCCAATTAACTTCATGATGCAAGAAAGGGGAAGTAGGGAATAGAAGAAAGAGAGAAAAGGGTAGCGAAATAAGCATAGAAGAGAACAGAGAAAAGAGGAGAAGAGATTACCGGGTGAAGTATTAGAAAACAAATATAATTTATTAATTAACAGTAACCTAAAATAATAAAATAAAAATAAACATTTTTGAAGCATCCTAGGACTACTACAATTATAAAATTTCAAGTATTTTCAACATATTACAAAACTGGAAGCTAATCAAATGAAATTAGAAACCTATGAAGTCAATTCTCTCTCATATAAAATCAAATATTTCTAATATCTTTGATATGCCTCTATCACTTCCGCTAATTTATTCTTAATCTTCTCATACCAAGGGCTGGCTCATCATCATCAAATTGCCAGAGCCATTTACACGACAAATCACCCTTCCTAGTCTCAAAGGTCTACCATGGCCATCTTCCTCTCTTTTAGAGGAACCTGACCGCATCAATCCAATTATGGATTCAAGCTCTAATGCTGTCATTTCACATAAAGCCATGCTGCTTGTCTTTCAACTTATTACCTATCCTTGTTGGGAGAAAAGAAGAGGTAGTTAATGAGCTGATAAGCTGTAGAGGATACTTTGAATTCGATATAATCTACGGCCACTAGAGATAAATTATTTGTTAATTCAATTTGTTTAAAATAACACCATCAATTGTCTAATAGAAGGGATGGCATTATTACTAATGGCTGGTATTCTCATCAATATTGGGATCTCGGCAAAAGAATAAGTACAATTATTGCTCTGTCACTTATTTCTTGCTTCAAGTGATATATAACTTGGTATGGCATGTCTTTCCAAACTGGAAAAATATTTTGAAGGTGCTTTCTGGCATATACATATACATATCTATCTATCTGTCTGTCTCAGCATGCGTGCGTGTGTGTGCGTGCATGCAGTGTGTGTGTGTGGGGGGGGGGGTTAAGGGCACATGAATTAAGTCTAATTTTTTTGTATGAGAACTTTATTCCTTTGCTAGTCATGAGCTTCCTGCATTATTGCACTGGTGCAAACTCTAAATTGATGCGTGAATTGTCTGCAGTTTTTTATGCAGGCCAAGACAATTTGCCCTTCTGATCCATTAGTATATAATGAACTTGGAGTTGTTGCGTATCACATGAAAGAGTAAGGATATCTTTCTCTCATGAACTCTGATTATCATCTATGCTTCTGTTGTCTGGTCTCCTTCAAGAATAGGGTTAGTGTGTGTGATTATATATATATATATAAAGTAGGATCAGTAGTTAAAATATTTTTTAGGCTCTTCTGGGAAAAAGTTTGAGAAGGGATAGCTTTAATGAAGTTTGATTTTTTTGTTGAGGGTTTACAATTGAGAATAACAATCAGTACCCACTGTATGAATATACGATATGTAGGTGGTTGTGGGGAATCTGGTCATTTTTAACCCTCAAAATTTACAAAACGGGAAAAAGAATTAGAAGTAAAATCAGATTCTTCTAAAGATTACGAGTAATAATTTTCCCTGAGATCCTTGCAAGAGAGTCTCGGAAACCTGAGCATTTCTCTCTCGATATCCCCAGATTAAGGTTACGACATTATATTTTATACACATTTAAGAAGAGATCTTCTATTTGCTCCTTTCCTAGTAAAAGCCTCCATTGGTTGAGCGACTGTATTTTGGCATATTCATGAGCACATAATTCAGGTGTCCTCGGCCAATCATGATGGAGTAAATTGATAATTGATTCACTGATTTTAGGACATAGTAAGTGCTTGTTATCAAAAGCATTTTCTGAGATTGTCCATTGAGGCAGTAAGACTGAGATTTCTCAGGTTAAATCCCCACCCCTGATTCCATCCCTAGGCTGCTGCTATCAGGAAAACTTCTTGAGTCTGTCAATAGAGACACTAGAACAGAGTGATCCGCTCAGGATAACTTCTCCTGCACCCTTTGGGAGCCTTTCAAATTTTGTACCGGATCTCCTAGCAAAATTAAACAATCACCCATAAAAGAAGAGAAGGTGATGAGAGGAAACAACTGAGAATCAAGTGGGTAATTTTTCTTACATCTCTCCCTCCTGGAGCACAAATATCAAATGTGCCCCCCAAAAAAGAGCCTTGAATAGCTCTTATTTGTGATGCACAATTTTGTATAGGTAGTGGTTCAATTTACCAAGTCGACTACTTGGAGCTCATGTAACCATTGATACAAATATCGGCTGATACAATACATATCAGTCAATATGTACGGGTATCGGTATCCCCGATATCAATATTTCCCAATATCAATGTTTCTCGATATCACAACAATATTGTGATACATAATTATATTGGCCAATACTGTCAATATATCAGTTAATATTCAAAATCTTGACTGATATAATTATTATATTGGCTGATACTGTCCTACCAATTTACGATTTTTAGAAACTTTTTTCCGTCCGATATATCTAATATTGATATATATTGTCCGATATATTCAATACTAATATGATCGTGATCAATACCAATATTGATATTTTCATTCATATATGTAGCCCATGTCTGATTAATTGTATTCTGGGGCTGAGCATAAACAATCCGAAATTTTTTTGAGTTATATTCAAAATGGAGAGGTGGTAGGATAATAGTTAGTTCTCCACCACCCCTATATTTATAATAATTAAACAAGGGGGCGAGTACAGCACATAGTGGGGTGTGGGAGATTTGAATTTATGTATCCATATTCATGGATTGCGGAGAGATTGTTTTCCTGTTTTGAATTTATGACTTTTAAGTCAGTGGAGCAACCTTATTATGCCAAGACTCACCTTATATTTGTGATAATTGGAGTATAAAAGTACATTAATGCCCCTAACAGCTGTCCCTAAGCTAAGTAACCACATTAAAAAATAGCTGTTAACACTCAGCAGGAAGTTGCTCTAAGGATCTAATAGAAGGGATTTTAATAAATTTGTTCTTCAGTTTACGCCTGATCAATTTGTTGTTAATCTCAATGCTGAGCTATTGGTTAAGTTCTTTCTGTTGATTGAGCTATTGGACCTGGTTTTTAAGAGGGCAAGCTGCAGGCCTCTAGCCCTGCCCTCACCCTTGCCCCATTGACACACAAGAAGAATCCATTGACTCACAGAAACACATATGCACTCTTCAATCATATTCTAAGAAACATGGACATTCTTTTGGAGCTAAAGTGTCGACATCCGGCACATATTAGATACCGACACTCTCTTGACATGCTCCGGCATGTCTAATTTTTTTAAATTTTTTATAAAATTCTGACAAGCTTCTACACATTTGGACAGGTTTTGGACACAGTAGGGACAAGTCCAAACACATTTGGAACACATTTAGGACACATTTCAATACATTTTTGTTCGAAATTTTTACTTATATTTTATATCTTTTAGTAATTACTAGTCCAAAGCAGTAAAGAAAAAATGTAAATATTGTTGATATATTTTTTCCTTAATTTGTTGAGTTATATCATTATTATTATTCTGCTATGATAGCTTATTAGATATGTTATAGTATAACTTATTTGTATTTGTTTAATTGCATTCTTTCTTGTGAAGTTTCTTGGGTGAAAAATTAAAAACTATGCATTGTTCATCGGTTAAAAAATAATAATAAATTATGGTTTTTATTGACATGTCCTAGGTTTGAAAACCATGCTTCTTAGATCATGTTTTACATAATGTGTATCAATGTCGTGTCATGTCGGTGTTCTGGGTCTGTTTTCATGTTCTTAGATCATATTCCACGTAATTTTTTCTATCTGTCTCTTCCATTAGTTGCTTTTATTTACTTGTTAATGTCAACTTTTTCCTTTTGACTTATATTTTCTTTTATTATTTTCTGTGGTCTAATTCAGGTATAAGAAAGCAGCCTGGTGGTTTGAAAAAACTTTAGCTCACGTCCCAACATCTATAACTGAAACATGGGAGCCGACTATCGTCAATCTGGCACATGCATTAAGAAAATTGGAGTATGTTATCTCCACATATATCTTTTTATTGTTGTTAGTTTTTCAAACTACTAGTTTCCGTGCACCTCATATATGCCCAAGTTCTTTTGCCCAAGTAATATTATCATGTATTAGATTCAATTGTTTGCTCATAAGTTTGTCATGCCTTTATTATACACTTCATGAATCACAAGAGCTTTTCTCTGGGTTGGGTTATGATTGGTTGCTAGAAACACAACAGCTTTGACTTATTATCAATTCATAGGATAGCAGATGACAGGCAGTACGTGTATTTAGATGAAAAATTGATTCAATTCTGTTTGTGCTACTAATACATTTTTCCTGATATTACCTGGATCATCTTATATCTTATGTAACAAGAAATGTTCTTTGCACAAAATCTAAACAGACTCGTTTAAAAAATAATAAAAAAAAAGACTAGTAAAAATGAAAAAGAAAAAGTGATGTTTTGGCCAGAAGTCAGAAGTAGTACTACATTGACCTATATTCTGTCTACTGTTTATTGGTTTGTGAGAAGCTCTTCTAAGTTTCATCAATTCTAAATCTCATTTCTTCTTGCTTGCTTCTGTTTAGCTTTTTACAGAGTTTGGTGGCTTCATTCAATTGCCTGGGGGAATCAAAATATGATCTAGATTTACTTACTGAAGAACTTGGATTCAAAACATAATAAAAATGAAGATAGATTATGTACCCAAAGTGATCTGTGCTTTATTTATTATTATTATTATTTGGAATCTTCAAATAAGATAATCTGGAGTTTTACACAAAGTCCGTTTTAGAATCAACTGAATTTAGAACATCTGTTGGAGAACTTTACTGCCCTCATCCTGATGTCTAGTTTGGTTTAATTTGACATACATCTTCACTCTGGAAACTTCAAAATAGAAATTTCATTGAGATTGGTTTGGGCTGATGAAAATATTGACCAATATATATTGATATTGGATCTTCCAATATCGATTTATTCTAATACTGTGACAATATCGTGATATATCGGTCAGTGTACCTGATATTTGATTGATATATCGACCGGTACAGCTCTGTCGGTTTTTTTCTAATGTATCAAATACAGATACATACTGTTTGATATATCCAATTCCAATTTGGCAGCAACTTATGCCAAGACCAATATTAAGATTTTCATCCTTCTGGATTTCTGTTAATCCAGTTTGAAAATCTTACGTGAAGATGGATACCATGCAAAGTATTTGTAGAAATTGTCATAATTGAGTTTTCAAACACTTGATATCTGCAATTTTCTTGAATTGGAATGAAAGTTGTGGAAGAATTGTCCCTTTAGCTTTTTCTGTGTTTAAATTCTTAGTGCCAATAAAAGTTTGTCCCCGTTAATCTCACCGTTGTGCTTAGGTTGCTTAGATCATGCCTGCCAAAAATATGCTAGTACTTATCAACTTTGAACATTGAGCAGAGGGACATTGATTCCTATCTACCATGCATGGAATGAAATATTGACCAAACATCGATATTTTTTAATATCGTGATAATATCATAATGTTGCTATATTATCGATATGCCAGCTGACGTGCATAATATTTTTCGATATATCAACCAATGCATCCGATATTTTTCCCACATGTTCCGATTTGCCAAAAAAAAAATGCATTAGATACTTTCAACATTGATACATGTCACAAATCATGGCTGAATACGTCGCTATGGGTATCAGTCGCGGTCATATTAATATTGGTTATAATGGGTAATATCTATCGGTATCGAACATATCAGTTATAAATATTTTTTTAATGGGATCTTGACAATGAAATATCAGGTATATCGCATATTTGGCAACTTATCATTGTTTATTCATTATATCATGGAGTTCGATACCAATATATATATATATATATATAGATGTTTCCTTTTATGCACATTATACGGTTGCAACCAATATTACTGCTGATATTTTCATCCATGATACCACATAGTACTATAATATAATTATTTCTTGAGGGAACTGATAAATTTACTCTGCCTCAGCAAATCCGATCCATCGGTTTTATGCTACAGTCGGATCTTGTCTACGATATTCTTCTTCAATCTCGATTGCTGCTTTTGATATTCTTGTTGTAGTAGTTTATTGATCAAATGAAGGCAGGCATATCATTGACCTAGTTATACCCATCCGTGTTTCAGGAAGTATCGCGATGCAATCTCATATTATGAGAAAGGGCTTACTTTATCGACGAGAAGTTTGAGCACTTATTCTGGCCTTGCATACACTTACCATTTGCAGGTACTTCTTCAAGCTTGATCACTTTATTTTTCAGCCCTAATATAGATAGCCTAACTTAAACATTTTGAAGGCACCGCCCGATTTGAGTGCCGTTAGAATGTAAATCCTATTTGCAGGTCTTCTTCTAATAACCTGAGGCTTTTTGTGTGTTATTCTTTCGTCAAAGTGTCATTTCATCATCCTTCTTCTTCATTATCCATGTCGATGCGATCTCATTGTGCTCACTTCTTGCTGACGAAGTTAAATACGCTAATGGTTTTGGTATCTCCCTCGGTTGCTCTTGCAGGGAAATTATTCTGCTGCAATTACATACTATCACAAGGTAAATCTCGAGGCCATTACTTCCGCATTATATATGTTTTATAGAATTATTCCTATGTGACTTAATAGTTATTGGCTTGAGTCGTGGAAACAGTAGACTCCTCATTATTGCTAATGGTAGGTAAGACAGGCTACAGTAGACTCTTACTGGTCCAACGATGGACGAAAATATCATATGATATTCAATAATATCAGCTGATATATATTGGTATCGAGCCTCCTGATTTTGATATTTCCTGATATTGCAGTAAAATTGCAATATGTATGAGTAACATATCAATATATATCGGCTAATATTTACATGTCAACTTATTATTCTTTGTTAACTTTTTTCTCAATATCGATCCGTGTTGTCTGATATATCTGATATTGATATTATTGTACTAATATTGATATCAAAATTTTCATCAATGGTTCTTATCATTCCCTGTACCCTGCGTATTGTGGGAGTTATGTGTACTGAGCTTCCCCTTTCAGTTTATATGATTCATGGAGTTGTAGCCACGTGCCTTGATGGTCACGTGTTCGAATCATAAAAATGATCTCTTGTGCATTTTAAGATAAGATCACATATAATAAGCCAAGAATAGTTCAATACTTTCCCAAGCCCCACACGTAGCAAGAACTTTTTGTGTTGGACTGCCCTTTTATTATACGCATTTCATGGAGTTGTCACCTTAGCTCAAAGGTAGGGTTGTCGTCACATAACCCGATGGTTGCAGGCTTAAGGCGTGTAAAAGTCTCTTATATAATGTAAGACAAGACAACGTACAATAGATCTAAAGTGGCCTGATCCTGTAGTCCACTACATAGTAGAAGATTTGTCTATCGAATTGTCCTCCGATTATATAGTTTTGTAAATGTTAATGATATATTCTTTTGAGTATGGTAATAGTGAAGTTACCATCGCGATGAATCCGTTCCCTTTGATCCTTATCAGGCGCTGTGGCTGAAGGCCGACGATCAATTCTGCACCGAGATGTTAACTTCGGCCCTTGCAGATTTAAGCTGCCAAGGCATAGATTCCATTCTCGGATCGCCATCGTAGTCATTTCTGATATAATCTTTAACGGTTTTCCTTTCACCGTTCTGGTCGCGGTGCTGCCACACATGATGCAGATGATGATTGCTCAAGTGGGCATGAAACTTTAGAGGCTCAATCAATTTTGATTTTATCAAATGCTGAAGGCAATGTATATTATGTTACCATATGATTACTTTTCATATGATTTTGATTTTTTTTTTAATTTTTTTAAATATATTTTTGTTGT
>JAODPA010072081.1:0-30493 GCA_025585075.1 Nepenthes mirabilis
TATTATAGCAAGCAGAGAAACGTACATGCTCAGGATTAGAGCCAATCTGCCAGCATAAGTAAAAAGTCTGTGATCCGGACATTGGCCCTCAATTCAACTTAACAATACAAACCAAGAATTTCTATCTAGAAAGAATGTATCTTTACTATCTTCATCAACTCGGACAATACTGGCTGAAGGAGGGGGCGAAGCCAGTCTTACGCATCCCCATAGAAAAGAACATGAACATCCCCTTCAAGACAGATCTCTTCTGACAACTACCACATCTTTCAAAATTATTAACATAGAAATGCATTTTCTAGGAGCTGATGCAACCGCCTTTGATCCAACACAAGGCAGCTCAAATAAAATTGCCCGGATGCATGCTGCCTTATCTTCCAGGGAGGGGGTAATTGGGGATACAAAAAGGTGGCTATCAGTACTTGGAATACAACATTGGCAACAGCAAAAGGAAAATGCTGAGAGTGGCTTAAAATGCAACAGAAAAAAGTAGTTTTATCCATGGAGTTGCAAATTGTGAGATGACTTGTACTCCAACAGCTCAGTCCTGTAACGCTCCTTATCCTTCATCCCTTTGTCTTGGTAGACCTGCACACAAAAAGGTAGACAATCAAAATTGTCACTCTCTTTCTGGGTGATTAAACATATAGTTACTCATCCCACTACAGATAACTCCACTATTCCCAATATTCTGCCTAAGTGCAAAAGTCCAAATTTTCAAACTACAAAACCATGTGACACGTCCAATTCTCCATGGGAATGGATGCCAGCCAAGTTGACGCATAAGCACCTTTAAAAGTCGGGGTCAATCCCGGGATGCAAACACTAAAATGATACCAGTGTTGAATATGTAGAATGCAAATAAGCCACTAAATAAAAGTACGATAATACAAGCAAACAATTAATAGTAACAATAAAACAATCAGAAATAAAAAAAAATTTTAAGAATTCATTTCCCCATATAGAGAGTTTTAAGCTTTTTAACTTTTGACACTGTATACATTAAAAGTCCTCAATTTTCACAAAGGAATATCTAATTTTCTTACAATGCTAAAATTCAAATTAAAATCACCTAAATTCCTAAAAAAAATCTAAAAATGCAAGAAAAATTATGTAAAAATTAACATTACTTAATTTACATTTTCATATCCTCCCCCTGCTAAAAACTATCGATGCCCTTGTTGAGTTGAACTTCAAGAATCTTGATCTCTCACCTCTTCAATTTAACGTATTCAGCAAGTTCCCAACTTATTTCTTCTATTGGTCTTCCCTTCCACTTCGAGAGCACTTCTTTCTAATGATCTCTTTAACTTTTTGCACCAATAGTGGCTTCAATCTAATGTTGGTACGCTATGACAGGTTGCGTGAAGGGTCTTCTATATTAAAATAATACGATTTTAAGCAACTCACATGGAAAACTAAGTGGACTTTTTATCCATTCTAGTGAATCTATCTTTTGCAAGACTTTTCCCACACAAACAATGATCCTGATAGAGCTTTTGTAATTTTGTAGGAAACACTTGTCTCTTCTTCTGAGAAACCTCATCTGCTCTTAGAGAAACTTCACTAATACAAAATCTCCTAAATTGAATTGTATAGGCTGCTTCTTCAAATCTACTCACTTCATCTTATAAGACGCTTTATCCAAGTAGGCTTCAAAAATCTCCACATTCCACTTCTATTCCCGAGCAAAGTTGTAAGTACAAGGACATTTATCTTTGTATGGCTCGGCTACAGTATGTAGAAGAAGTAGCAGCTGACCTATTACAAACTCAAAATGACTCTTATTTGAAGAACACTTTTGAATGTTAAAACAAAATTGAGCAACATCATAAATCTTCACCCAATCCTTCTAATTAGCACTCACAAAATGTCACAGGTACTCATCGAATAGGCTATTGAATCTCTCCGACACTCAATTTCACGATAGTAGCTCAATGATATTTAATTGTAAACCAAGCAGTCTAAAGAGCTTTGACAAGAAGGCTCCAATGAAGCATCCGTCTCTATCATTCACAATGCTTTAGGACACTTGTTAGCATTTGACGATGTGTTTAAAAAAAAGGACGATGTCACCTCCCCTAAACAATATCTTAATATCAAAACAAAAGTGGCATACTTTGAAAAGCAATCCATGACTACTAAGATGCACGGATACTTATCAACTTTGGGTAGCCTTATAATGAAGTCGAGAAAAATATTTTTCCAAAGACTACTAGGTACAATAAGGTCGATTTCTAACGTTTAATCTTATCTTATTGACAAGTGAGACATATCTTCGTATAATCATCACATCATCCTTCATCTTAGGCTAGTAATAGCCCTTCTATAGTAAGCTCAAGATACACTGCCACCCCAAGAGTCTATAGTGTCATGATACTCCCGAAGGAGCATCCTCCTCAATCTTCCATCCTTAAGTACAAAAACTTAGTTTCCCTTTTTGAAGATCAAGCTATCGTCTACCCAAAATCTCCAAGTCTTGCCTTCTCAAATAAGTTGAAATAAAATCACATCCGTTGGGTCCTTCTTATTAGCTTTACCTGTTCTCTAATGGTCATGGCAATCTCATTTATCGATAGATGGGCTACTCAAGATAATTTGACAAGATTTGATCTTCTTCTAAGGTGATCTATGGCTTGGTTGCTTCGTCCATATTTTTACTCTAACTCTATTGAATTCTGCTAAGAATTCCTGCCACCAAGCCTGTTTTGACGTAAATTTTGGTTAGGTGAGGTTATACCTAGTGACAGTGTTGTCAGTTTTTATCATGAACTTGAAACCAAGCAAATAATGCTTTGAGGTCCTCAAACAATGCACGATTGCTAGCAACTCTTGGGCTACATAACGTTGTTCGGGCTTGTTTAGCTTCCCATTATCGTAGACTATTGAATAGCTTTCTTACAATAAGACCCCTCTAAGATCAAAATGCGATGTATCAATCTGTACCTAAAAGTGCTAAATAATATCTAGAAGGGTTAATACTGACTTCTTCATTGTTGCACACTTAAGCCCCTCAAATGCTTGTTGGCATGCCTTCAACCAATCTCACTTCCTAGCCTTCTTGAATAAATCCGTCTAAGGTGTTACTTTCTTCGAATATCCTTCTATAAATCGTTGATTGTAGTAAGGCCATAGAATAAGCACAACTTGTTCATATTTGTCGGGACTTGCCAATCTAAGATAACTTGCACCTTCTTTGAATCCATCTTGATCTAGTCTTGCCCCACGAAGTGTCCTAAGAAGTTGATATTCCCTTGAGCAAATGGGCACTTTTCATGCTTTACATAGAAATGATTTTCCTTCAACTTCTAGAACACTAATCCTAGGTACTTCTTGCAATCTTCTAGGCTTGAACCAAATGTCACAATATTGTCCAAGTAGACAGCCAAAAACTTGTCAAGTATTCATGGAATACCTGGTTTATCAATTTACAAAATGTTGGGGTGTTGGTCAATTCTAAGGGCGTTACAAGCCACTTGAAAACTCTATATCTTATAACATATGTAATTTTTGGCTCGTCTTCCTCCACGATTCTGACTTAGTAAAAGCCTAACCTTAAGTCGAGTTTTGTGAAATATTTCACATTACTCAATTGATTAAACAAGTCAATGATCAAAATAATCGAATAGTGGTTTTTCACAGTCACTTTATTTAAGGCCCTATAGTTAATGCAAAGATGTGGACTTCCATCTTGCTTCCTCTTAAATAGAATAGGGGCTCAATAAGGCACTTTTGAAATGTAGAAGAACCCTAAGCTAATCAATCCATCCAGTTGTTTTCAAAGCTCTTCTAGCTATGGAGGTGTCATCTTGTATGCTATTCAAGGCGGTGGTCTCGCCCCCAATGTAAGTTCAATCTGGTAATTCAGTACTCTCTGTGGTGGGAGAACCTTAGACAACTTTGTAGGCATCAACTCCTCAAACTCCTAGAGTAGGCTGACTTCTAGTGGTAGAGACCCAATCTCAACGTCTTTGTCCATTAACAACATTGCAAGAAAATAGGCTTACCTTTCTTCAAGCTACTCTTAAGTTAGAGTAAATAATACGTCATCCTTACCCTTCCTTTCGGATTCTTTTGGCTAGGAGGCTCTCACCAAATACGACCTCTCACCCATGAAGAGCACCAAATTTGAGTGGGATATGGGCACTCCCTTAGTCACTTTAAGGAAGTTCATCCCCAAAAACAAATCAAAGTCATCTATAGGTGCTGCCATAAAGTTCAACTACCTGTTCCACTCTCCAAGTCGTATTGACACAAACTTGGCAATACTAAGGGTGGTGGGTTTTGCCTTTAAATTCACAACCTTCATACTGCTGCAATCTTGTTCTAACCGCATAACTAATCAATCCACTTAAATCCCAACCACAAACTTGTGAGTGGTACCCGTATTAACCATGGTACGAGTACTCCTTCCATTCACTTAGAGTTCCACATAAATTAGTTTTGTGGACCTTGCGGATGTCTAAGCATGCTTATCCATGACATGCAAACGAGGACCATACCCATGTGAGCTTGGTCCCCATCATTCTTGTCGTCTCATAACTCTAAGGAATCACTTTTTCTTTGTAATGCACTCAGAACCCTTTTATGCTGATATTGTGCCATCTTATGCAGCTATTGTATAGGAAACATCCACCAGAAAACACTTTCTTACTTATTGACGTACTAATGCTTCCCTTGGAGTTCTCAGAGTTCATCGGTGACAAATTTTTTCAAAAGCTAATTGCCCCACTCTTAGCTTTGAATTCTGACTTGTTGCTAGATGTACTCTACACAATTTTCTTTGAGGGATTACTACTATTCCCTTGCTTATGCTTACCCTTCTCAATAGCAAAGCAATAAGTTTTTCATCTATATTTTGGGCAGAAGTCAAATCTTACACCCACTATTTGAACAATTCTGTCTAAAACCATGGCAACAGGTTATTTATAAAATGAAAGAAACAATCTTTGTCAGATATGTCTTTGATATTTAACATACATGCTAAGAAAGCTCTAAGGTAGTCCCTAATTGTTCCCGTACGTGTAATCTGTTTTAACTTCCTTCGTTATGTAAACTCGGTATTTTGAAGGTAAAATTGTGCCATTAGTTTTCTCTTGAGTTTTTCCCACAAGTCGATGCTCAATCTTCCCTAGGAAATTTCCTTATTTTTGGTGCGCCACTATAGTTTGGCATCTTTGAGCAGGTACATGGTCCTTATGAAAGAACCCTTTGCCTCATCAGAATCCATCTTTGCAGCCCTTAAATACTGTTCCAGATCGAAGATGAAGTTGTCAAATCCCTTTGGCTCTCATATGCCACTATATGAGCAAGGCTTTGGAGGTTTGACTCTACCACCATCGAAAGTATTGCCATCATTTGCAATAGCATGCACTAGAAGGCTTATCTAACCGGTGAGTTTGGTGTTTTCTTCATGCAACACTTTTACCAAGTGACAAGCATTATTAGTTAGGTCCTTAACTACCTCTTTTAAGAACCTTAACTGGATAGTGAGGCTATCCACTCATCTTTCCATCTTGTCAAAGGATTTAAGTCAGGCTTTGAACTTAGTCACCAAAACTCAATAATTTCAAGATAAGTTACTATAATTAAATGAACTGCAGAAGTTGTTTGAGCAGCTGGCTATGGTGTCACTTGAGCCATCACTATCCCATCGTATGAGATTTTTGAAAACCGAGACTTTTCTTATTACTCCTCTTATAAATCAATCTCTAATATTAGTTGTCATGATCCAAATTTTCTAGCTACAAAACTATGCGGTGCATCTGGTTCTCTATGGGAACAAATACCAGCTAAGTTGACCCACAATCAGTTCTCCACTGGAGGGTGTTAGCCCTGGCGTATTGTTAAGTTGCTCCATTGTGATAAGATGATGACAGGTTCAAATAATGTTACCACATACTTGTTAATAACCCCCCCCCCCCTTAAATTTTTATTCAAAATATTTCTCCATATCATGTAAGACGTAACTCTTTACCTTGCATTCTTTTTCCTTCTACTGTTATTAAGCACCATCACGTAAAATGCTTGCCTTCTAGGTTCAATCCAAGAAGGAATAAACAAGGCCTCAAATCAAATGGTCCTTTTTCCCTGTCTCTTTTCTGCAAACAGTCAAAGCCCAGCTTACTGAGAAAACAAGAGCGGAATTGAAAATAGACACACGGACAATGCAGGGGCCTTCCTTGTGCAAGGATCTTTCTTAAACTTTGACAATGACCCAGAAGGATTATTAACTCATTCACGAATAGAGAAATTCTTGTGCAGCTTCCTCTCTCATGCTACCACTTCTCTTGCAAGGTCACTTTGCTGAGAAATTTACCATAGTAAAGGAAGATACCTATGCACAAGCCTCCAACATCATGGCGTTTGGAGAGGGCTAGATATAAAAAGTTCATCCTTTCATTGCAGAGATGGTGTCTCTTTGATAATCTGAATTGAATGTTTTCAAGTATTAAATGCTGTAATCTTATTTGTAATATTTTTACAAACAGGGAAAGAAAAATGGAGGTGAAGAGTTGAACCCCATCCACTTCCATTATCCCCTGCTTCCCCCGTCCCTCAGGCTTTGAAGAGTCCAACCCTGTCCACCTTTCTGCTAAAAAAAACTAAAAGAGAGGTCTCCCGTCCCACACTCATCTCCGTCATCTTCTCTCCACCTTCCCTTGCAAAATGACAAACACTCAGACGTGAAAATCTGGCTTTTCTTTCTGCATGCTCTGACTGGAAAATTGCATAAAAAGTTCAACCATGGGCTGGTGATCCACACAGATAGTAGGCTGTTCACCATTATGGTGAAATATTTCCTTGGAAAAAACAATGGAAAAAGGAACAACTATTCAGAGATCATAGGATGGATCATAATACCTGCTTCTCTGCTTCAGATAGCTTACTCCACAGAAGCCCAATCTTTTTGCTGATAGCTCTCTCTTGCCCACGGAATGAAGGCTTTAACCTGGCATAATGCTCAGCAAAGAAGAAGGTGTACCCACTTCTGTTTGGCTTGGGTCTAGAGGGGTCTTGTATTGTCAGCCTAGATCTTTTACGCATCCGATGTTGGACTATATCAGAATTACAGGATGACTGTGGCATGTTTGGTATGTGATAAAGGACGCCTTTCAGCTGCTCAGAACCCACATTTACAGTAACGAAATATCCACTGTCACATTTTTTCTCAATAATTCCAACCAAAGAAATGCCTGGATGTAGTGTAGGACTCACTGCATAAAACATAGAAAATACATCAAGGCATACATCCATTCTAGCAACAGATGTCCAAACAAACAAAAGCCAAACAGCTTTTCATAGAGAATGCAGGTCAATTCATAAGCAACTTGTACTTTAAGCCTCTGTTTATTCTATGACCATATACAGCCTTTTATAGCAGAAGCATTTTTATTCGTTTATGCTTCTCCTTGTTTTAATGGATGCCTCCAATGTGTATGTTCCATGAATTATCATTACTTACTGAATGTAAATAATTCCAACACTTCTCTTCAAAAAAGTTTTCAAGTAATATAAGGATTATATTTCCGAAGTGTAGAAATATTGAATCCTCAGAGATTTGACTTATTGACCATTAGTTATCTCTCTTGTCAACACATAGGCATGCAAATCCACTTCTGAAGAAAAAAGGCATCACCACCCTCAGCTTTGTTATATGGTAACTGCTGGACTGAATAATGAAGAGAAGAACGAATAAAAGGTTCATCAATGAGGGAACCTAAACAAGGCATATACGGTGCACCATCACATAAGACAAAAAGAATGAAAATCCATACTGACCTGGTAAATGCATACTTGCGGATGATTCATCATAAGCATCCGGTGATGCTGATCTACTGACAGTGCTTTGGCTTAGGGGAACTATAGAGCAAGAAATTTTAAAAAAAAAGGGAAAAAAGAAAAAACCATCTTCAAGCTCACTAAAGAAAGGCTGCCAGATCCAAATTGAACTATGAGTCGTGTTCTCACCAGCCATTGAAATTGTAGGGACTCTTTTCTCTAAGTAATAGACCTGCTCAAAGTGATAAAGAAGTGATAGATAGTATTTGCGTAGAACAAATGACACATTGGTGATTGCTGGAGGAAATTCGAAGGCTAAGATTACTTCCTTCCACTTGCGCTCTCTAATAACCTAAGGAAAAAGAGAAGGGAAATTATTATCTTGCTCCAGAGACTTGCATTTACGCCAGATAAATAAACAATGGTGTTGATAAATCATAATAGCAATGGGACTTAATTCAGTACAGTGGAATTCAGCACTACCAGTGTAATCTGTCAATTGAAATAACAGAAGATTGGATACCCAAAATGTTGAAATCTTTGCAATGGAAAATGTTAAAGTGTGGAATTTTTAGTACAACTAATGAAGTATAAGCACTAAATCTGATAAAATGTGTATCAAACAATAAAACATAATAAAGTCATCAGATGAAATTGGCAAAATCCACAATTTTATCCCCATGCTCCAACAAGGGATGTTTTTAACAAATATTTCAATAGATTTCTTCGATAAAGATAAAAATTCTTGAAATACAATGATGGAAACTTGTTACAGGACAACAACCTTTGAAATATTACAAAAAACCTAAAAATCAATGACAAATAACTTATAAATAGAATGGTCTGTCTTATGACAAAAACAGTTGGTATCAAAAACCAATGAAGGTTCTGTAAACATTCTCCCCAAAGATGTCCAAGCTAATGATATTGAAGCTACTGGAGGGAAATGATCTTCAACACATTTGGAAGGTACTCAAAATTACCATTCAACAAAGACAGAATGTCATCAAACGTTCATAAAATTTTAGGTTAACAACCACCACAACTAAAATAATGGTTGATATTGAAGCTACTAGAGGGAAATGATCATCAACACATTTGGAAGGAACTCAAAACTAGCATTCAACAAAGACAGGAAATCATCAGACCTTAATGAAAATTTTTTGTTAACAACCACCACAACTAAAATAATGGTTTTCAAATTCATGCACAGTTGAGAAAAGCGCTAATGTTTCAGTTCGTTATAATGGTTAGAAGTGGACTCCATTAGTAGGTACTAATCAATTAATAAAAAAAGGAAGAAGATTAATATGCAAGGAAGATAAGATTCTGCTTCTTTTATGCTTTTATAGGGATGACCTTGAGTGTGGGAAATGAAAAATACAAAGTCATTGTTTACAAAACCTTTCTTCTCAAATAGGCAACAAGAACAACATAAACAATCTGAGGACACACAGAAACTCGAATCAGCAATTGCATGCCTTCAGCACAATGCAGTAGCCCATCATCACTGGCAAAATCAACATGTTTTCATTTCTTTCTTAACAAAGTCAAGCCCAGGAATCAACAGCTTCAACATACGGCAAAAGTGTGTGAACTCTTTCTAACAGTATGCTAGTAACCAAGTTTAAGGTGCCTATCGAACAACAAAGTGAAAAATGAAAACAGCAGTAGTGCACCAGACAACACGACAGAAGTATGGAGCTATGAGTACTTAATTTCACACCCGTAATTGTGAAAGTTATTTACCAAAAAAGTATTATATCATCTTGTGAATGAAGACCCTAAAATACATAACCTATTCAAGGAGTTATTCAAATAACATATATAACATGCAAGAACTTGAACTTCATTCAACGGACAAAAGACACCACTATTCCAGAAAATTGTTGAACATCAGTCAGCTATTTAAGCATAAAAAAGTCTCTCACGTGAAGAATTAACGAGCAAGATCCTTCTTTTGATAAAAGATAGACACACATCACTATTGTAGGGAACAACAAGTATTTTAAGACGCTGAGTCTCAGCACAGCAAAAAGGTTATTCTATTGTTAAATAGATGTCACTAATTCAAATCATAGAAAAGCCTTTTTGTATTGCAGGGGCAATTTTGCATACATCTGACCATTCTAGAGCTTGAACTGTGGGGAAACCTTGTAAACTAGACCAACTCTTTGTAGGTTTTGTCAACAAGATGAGATGCAAAAGGATGGGATCTCCAATCTGACCACCACATAAAAGCCCATGTTTCACATCTTGCTAATTCCTTCCAATGGATAGAATTAGAGGACCACCACCACAGCTCACAACTGCCAGACCTATTATTGACAATACATTCTATGGGTCCATATTTTTGCTATGGACAAAAATCTTAAATGATAAAGTTAAACCAAACCTAGCATAGAAATTGTCTATAATGACTCAGAAACTAAAACATCAAAATTCTTTTACCAAATAGTGGACCATCAAAATGCCCCCCAAAAGAAACCATAATTCATTTTAAGATTTATTAAATCTCAGGTAAATTTCTAAATTTACAAGAAGGGGGATGTGATGGATTAGGCAAGGCCAAGGCAGGGGGATGAACACGGGTCCACCTCCATCCAAACACGGGGTTTCCCATGTGCTCCCTCCTCTGTCCACCCATCCACAGTGCACCATTCAACCTTATTTAAAATGGTAAATCTGTTCAGATTTTTTAGCAAGACAGAGGAAACAGCCATCCCTAGTGGAACATTGTAATCAACCTAACATTTGAAAGGAGAAGAGCAAAGAACTTTGAACTTAAGAGAATAAGTACTAGTCTTGAATCAACCAAAGAAGAACAACGACTTGGTAATGGGCCTCTGGATGACATGGATTAATCTCTCTCTCTCTCTCTCTCTCTTTTTTCCCACAATAATAACTTATCTTTTTTCCCATTTCTCACCAACCCCAGTTCAAATGCATGCCACAATAATTTCCAGTCATTTTTACATTAACACAAGTTGACTACACAAAGTGTCCTAATGAAATGTGCAAAACATCAACAGCCTCACTTCTCACTGCAATGGCACTTTAACGGTCTTAAGAAACAGTTTCTAACTCCCAAAGCCTATGGAGATTACCTAATTATTAAAAAATCTCCTCAATCAGTAAAGTCAATTTAAGACAAACTTTTGCTCACTGCACTAAATACCATTCTTTTCTTACTGCTCAACAACAAATTGCACATCCTTCCGTTCAATAATTAGAACAGGAAGTAGCAAATATATTACAAACAACCACATTCAATGAAATCTACCATTGACTGCCTTAAAAATATACAATTCACATTTAGAGAAAAGCTAGATGTTTTACAGCTTCAAAGAGACGTTGACATATTGGTCTCAGGACTCCCCTCTCTCTCCCGCTAAACCATTTTTATACTTACGTGAAATTGAAATCTTTCAATATATTTACCTATACCACATCTATAAAATAGGAATCATTTTTTAATAAAGACAAGGGAGTACATAGAAAAAAGAAACTAGGTCCCTTCGTAGTCGCGGAGTCTGATTCATGAATATAGATATTCAATTTTACCTTTTCTAGGCCGCCATGGGAGGTGATGAGGACGAAGAGGCGGTGCAGATCCAGCGGTATTCCTCCTATGGTAGGAAGACTAGAGACATGAAACAAAAATGAATTTTACATCATAGAAGAATCACAAACAACCATGATTATTTATTATCTGCCAAAAAAACAGTGAGCATGAATGAGAAAGAGGAAAGAAAAAATTATAATTTGACAACATAAAAAATATTAAGGATACACAACCTTACAAAGTAAGACTAAATGGAAAGTGCCAGAGAAAGTTACTAAAACCACAGTCCATGTAATTGTATCAGTTGGTTGTAACATATGGATTTGCGCTTCCCTTGGCAACTCATTAATGCCATATTTTTCTTGTTACCACGAAAAAGAAAAGCTCTAAAAGTTTTTTACTCCTTTTGCAAGCTTGAAGAAGGTTCTAGAAAAAAATTTAAAAAAAAAATCAATGAGATAGAAGTCATTAGAATATTCAAAGGAACCTCTTTTCTTGTACAGCCATTGAAGACCGATTGATGCAATCAGTAATCACGATAATACAAATAAAGCATGACAACTTGACATGTGCCTTCCCCAACAAAAGAAAAAGAATTAAACAAAATATAATAAAATCAATAAAGGATGCATTACTAAGAAAAATACATCATAATAATCACTCTATTTCTAATCAAAACATACAATCATGTCCGATGAAAAGTGAAGGGTAGGAGACAAAATTTTTACAGTGACTGATGACTCTGAGGAAATTTGTTGAAGAAGAAATGAGTTATTAACCCACTAATGAAGTGGGATTTTCCCAGATATGACTTGAAGGGGGAACAAAGGGAGAAAAGAAAAAAAGCAAGACGACGATGATATGAATTAGGTCTATGCGAGGACCAAAAACTTTACCAACTACACTCCACAGTTAATGGCCTTGCAAAGAGTGCAAGAGAACACTAGACAGTGGTAGTAACAAGAGGCCCTAACATACCTCTTTTACTTCCTAACTCGGTCAAATCTCATGTACATTATTCCGCTGCAGCAGGTTCTACAGACTAAGAAAAAGTCCATTATTCCGCAGAAAATCGTCCAATGATTAGGCTTTCTGTATCACAATCCTATCCTCCCAAATAAAATTAAATTGTGATTTGGATAGGTTGAAATCAACATGGTCAGTCAACCAAATTAGTAGAATTTCAACAACTGATTATCCAAACCCTTGAACTTCTTCACTATCATAAAATGCTAACGTCCGATGGAGAAAACATTAAGTTGAGGTAAAATTGAGTCACTTAAAAATAGAAAACAAATGGAGAGGACAAAAAAAAAAAAAAGAGGGAGCGAGAATTGAGGGCATACGTGAGGTTGGCATCGAGAGATGAATGAAAAGCCCTGAGCTTATCGAAGAAAATGGAAGCACTCTCAACTAGTTCCTCATACTTTGCTTCGGCCAACGGGTAAGGCTTCTTGACGGCGCTGTCGACAGCCTCCGTCGTATTAGTGATTGTCGTCGGAGTGATACCGGCGGTTGTTTCCTCAACTTGCTGTTCTTCGGACTGATTCATTTTCGTGGTCGACAATTTTCATCAGCCAATCGATCGAGTATGCATGTTTATTGTTCATGCGCGCTTTCTCTCTCTAGACTGACTGACTTCCTTTTTCAGATTCCAAAATCATTCAATAGAGAGAGACGGAGATAGATTCCCCATTAATGCAATCCGGTGAGGTTCCCCGACGAGACCCGGCGAGAAGGGAAGACGGAGTCTATCAGTCGAAACAGCGAACCCACGGGAATGAGCGAGAGCAGTAGACCAGACTAGTTGTCATCTGAACCAAAACCCCCCCCGGACCCTCCCCCAAAAAACCTAAAAATTGAAGAACAGTGCAAGAAACCGTTCATATAAATGCTCGAATCACGCCAGTTTTTTGTTCGGATCACAAATAATCATCTAAATTCGAGCATATTAAAAAATATAGAACTTCTCGTACCTGTGTAAGGTCATAACTAATTTGACAGTAAAAACTAAAACACACCCAAAAGAAAATAATAATAATAATAATAATAATAATAATAATAAAATTTGATAAATCTCGAAAATCTGTGTTTGCTATGCATATTCCTCCACCACCATTCACGGTTGTTGACTGTGGAGACTATAAGGGTGATATTTCGATTCACCTAGAGTGGGGATTAGATTTTCTTAACCCCACGGGAGCCGCGCATTAGCAGCGCCATCTACGAGTCAGACAAGAATTGAAAAGACCGATTCTTCTTCGTTCGTGTTGCTAACGGTTGGCCCTTGTCCCCGAATTGGGCCAAGGTCCCTGGAGAGTTTACCGGAAAGCCCACCAAAAAAGAGATGGAGGCAGTGGAGCCACTGTTGTAGTTGGTGAGGGGGCATCTATCCGAGTTTAGGAGGGATCACCTGGTATCCAGGGCGGAGGCCGGGAGAGCTCGTTGGGGGGTCCCCCTTCACCTGTCCAAAAGTTCAAGGTTCCGTCGAGGGTTTCACAGCCCAAAAGGAAGGCTAGCGCTCTCATGATCAGCGATCCCCCCAGCAGCCCTAGGAAGACGAGAGCTACGCTAGCTGAGCCTTCTTCCTCGTCTTCTACAGAGTCGTAGTACCGAATGGCCCGATGACTTGTTGGAGTTAGAGTGCACTCAGGGGTTGAGGCTTCTGTGGTTGACTTTGGAGCCATCGACAGAGCCACCACTGGAGGCGCTGGCATTGAGCCATCACTTCATGGTGACTTGGCGGCAAAGCTGTTGCTCGAAACCACTAGATTAGAGGAGTTAGCCACGGAGCCATCTGCGGTGCCAGAGGATCCATCCACCAAAGAACTTGCTTAGGCAATTAACATTATTAGGGAGCTAGCATAGGAGACCGTCGCTCCAAGTCTTTCGATCGTCCTGCCTGAGGAGTTCGACGGCGGGGCTACCATGGAGCGGGCCCAGGAGGCTGCTACCCCACGCCTCTCAGTTGGCATGCCTGAGGAGTTCCCACAGCCTGGGCCTGAGTCTCTTTTTTTTTGGTAAGTACCTGGGCCCGAGTCATAGGGCCCATCTGGAAGGAAGAAACGCAAAGTTTTTGTGATAACTTCTTCGAAACTGGGCTTCTTTTTTTTTCTCTTTCTCCACCATTACAGCCAATCTTCTTTTCTTTCTTACAGCAAGAGAAAATTGTGAGCATAGTGGTGAAGGGACTACGCGCAGTAGGAGGTGGTGATTGAAGACAGGGAAGAAGAGATTCTTTAGCTAGGAGAGCAGCCTGAGCTAGATGAGTGCTCATGTTTGGCAGCTCCAGGAGGAGAAGGCGGTCCTCTAGTCAGAGCCTTCTAATCTAAGGGCGCAGTTGGCCAAGTTGGAAGAGAGGGTTGCTTGGGTGGAGAGGCTCACGGTTGAGCTTCGGGTTAAGATAGTCATGCTTGAGAACGAGTTGTCCACCCATCTGCGCCCCCAGGAGATCACTCAGGCGCTGTGGGACAGGCTCTAGGAAGGCTTCAACATCTGTCGCCAGATTGTCAAGGTGGTAGATCAAGACTTTTCTACCGGCATCCTTAACCCCACGAACTGTGGTGCCCAGCGGCGTGAGGACCTGGTTGACTTCGCTTGGGGCGCACATGGGCCTCTCCCATGTCCTTCTAGGAGCTCTGCCCCTTAGTTGAGATTTTTTGTACTCTTTGTGCTTCATTGTACTTGTAAATGAAGCACTATTAATAAAACACTGATTTTGTTGACGTATCGAATCCCCTAACTTTACCCGGCTTTTTTTAGTCGTTTTCTCTTTGCGTTGGCTTGCCGGCCAGCTTTTTGTACTTCGTGCGGGATGGCCAGTCGTCTCTTAACACTAATCGTCACAGTTTGGCTGGTCGAATACGTCTATTGTGCTTTCAGATGAACCTAAGTCCTCGAGGAGCTATCAGGGTGAGTTTTGAAGTTGTATCAAGCTGTTTTATATTCAAGTGCGCTTTTCTTCAACGAGTTGAACTTTCATATTGCGTGACACTGCCCATGTTATGATTCTGGACGGCCAGCCTTTAGTCGGAGCATTTGTTTTTCACACTTTGCCCCGATTTGTCGATCATTGTAGACAAACTGCGCTACCTCCTGCTGGAGGAGGTTGTCACGCATGTTGTTTAAGCCCCCTAAAGTTTGGTATTACACCACGAATGGGCCACTTTTGATGGAGCCAAAATTTAATTCGACAGCTTATAGGCTGCTTAGATAACCAAAGTTCAATTTGACTGTTTATGGGCTACTTGGATGGCCAAGATTTAATTCAACTGCTTACGGGCCGCTTGGATATCTAAAGTTCAATTCGACCGCTTATGGGCCATTTGAATGACCAATGTTTAATTCGATAGCTTATGGGTTGTTTAGATTACCAATATTTGATTGCGAGCAAGTGAAAACTTGTTCGATTTAGGGGCAGTCTAGGTCGTCTATTTTGTATAATCTACAAGCAACCATTTACATGGAAACAAAAAGAAAGATAAGAAAAGTATAGAACAATGTGCAGATAAAAAATAATATCTTTCATTAATCACAATATATGTTAAAAGCACGTTTCAGATTACATAGATGACCTACCTGGTCTTCATTGGTAGTAGCGCTTTAGGTAGACTACGTTCCATGTCTATGGCACCAACTTGCCATTTTGGGTTCAAAGTTTATATACTCCATTCCGTAGAACAGCCGAGATCAAGAATGGACCTTCCCAATTCGGGAAAAGCTTGTTTGGTTGGTTGTTTTACCCGTGGCTTTTATGCTTCGTAAGACCAAGTCTTCAATTTCTAATTGTCGCGCTTTTTCTTTCTTATTGTAATAACGAGTAATTCGTTGTTGGTAGGCAGTTGTCTGCATCTTGGCTGCTTCGCGGGATTCCTCCAACAAGAATAGGAGTTCCCGAATCTTTTGGAAATTGCCAAGTTGATCGAAGGCTTCGACTCTAAGATTTGGGATCCCAATCTCAAGCGGTATCACAGCCTCAATCCTATAATAGAGGCTAAAGGGTGTCTCGCAAGTTGGTTCCTCAGGAGTTGTTCAGTATGACCATAGCATAGAGGATAGTTCATCGACCCAAGAGCCCCCTACGTTTTCCAACTTGGTCTTTAGACAGTGCAGTAACGTCCGGTTGGTAACTTTCACCTACTCGTTCGCTTAGGGGTATGCTACTAAAGTGTAAACTAATCTGATACTCAAATTGGTGCAATACTTGGTAAAGCGTTTTCTCAAAAATTGGGTTCTATTGTTAGTCACGATAATTTAGGAAATGCTAAATTTGCTCACTATGCTCTGGCCGTCGAATTCCAGGACGTTGTGCTCGGTGATCTTGGCTAGTCGGGTGGCTTCAACCCATTTGGTAAAGTAGTCTATGGTTGCAATAATGAACTTTCTCTTTCCGGTTGCGATGAAAAATAGGCCGAAAACATCAAGCTTTCATTACGCGAAAGGCCAAGGAGCTCAGAGGGATCTCAGCTCTGCGTGCGGCTGGTGATGAAGATTGCTATGGAGTTGACAATTCTCACAGTTATTCACAAAATCTAGGGCATCCTTCCTCGTTGTTAGCCAATAATATCCCTAGCGCATGATTTTAAATGTTAGGTTCTTGTCAGCAATGTGTGATCCACATGTCCTGAGGTGGACTTCACTTAAAGCGTAGTCGGCGTCCTTTGGGGTAAGATATCGGAGATATGGAGTCGAGTATCCTCGACGATACAGCCTTTCGTCGACTATGATGTACCAACCGGCCGTCTTTTTTATCCACTTAGCATCATCCACGTTCTCTTGTAGTGTTCCGTCCACTAGATACCTCCAGTACGGCATCATCCAGTTTTTGTCGTCGGAGACTTGCATTTCTTCCTATTCCTCTATGCTGGGAGTGTTCAAAGCTTCCCTTATATCCATCGTGTACTGTTCTAGATTTTTTACCATCGCTGTTCTAGCGAGTTGGTCGGCCTTTCAGTTCTCAATCCTGGGGACGTGGACTAGGTTCAGCTTATGAAATCTTCAAATCGTGTCCTTCGCCATAGCCAGGTATCTAGCTAAGAGAGGGTTGCACGTTTTGAAGCTCCTGTTGATTTGATTAATTACTATCTTTGAGTCGTTGTAAATGGTCAGTCACTTAGCCAAGTACTCCTTAGCTAGTCGCAATCTGGTTAACAGGGCTACATACTCAGCAACGTTGTTGGTGGCTGAAAAATCGAGCTTCAGAGAGCATTTCACCTCAAACCCATCTGGGATCCTCAGAACCACTTCGACACCGTTGCTTGAGTTGGTTGACGAACCATCAACATTGAGGACCCATTCTGGCACTTCCGGGTGGTGGTCTATGTCCTTAGTGTGATGCTCATCGATGATTGAGGTTGTGTTTTCGACGATAAAGTTGGCGAGTGCCTACCCCTTGATGGCTAGCCTGGGCTGAAATTTGATATCGAACTCTCCTAACTTGATAGCCCACTTAACCAGTTGTCCGGAAACATCAAGTTTTTGAAGGATGCCCTTCAACTGTTTATAAGGTACCGATTTTCAAGATTTGGTTAATATGGGTAGTGATGTTTTGGATTTTAAAATATAGTAATTTTGAGGTAATTAAATTAAAATAGGTGAATTAAGGTCAAAAGGTACCGGAGAAATTGGATTGAAAAGCTCAAAGATTCAGAATTGGCAAAATCGGGAACCAAAGTTTTAAACCATGAAATGTTAATTCGTAAATAAGATTTCAAGTTTTAAATAATGATAATCTTGACTTATTAAACTTATATAATCAAAATTAGAGTTCAAGAATGCAAAAATTTTGGTTAGAAGAGTCGAAACGGGTTTCAGACGGTAAAAATATGAAGTAGGCTTGATGCAGGCTTGACACGGGCCTAACCCGTGCCCGAGGCACCATTCGGGCGTGAAAAACAAAATAAGAGCTCCCGATGGGTGCTCGAGCGTTCATCGAGCGCCAACACGCATAAAAGCCGCATCTGAGTTCTTTTTAACTGTTGGCCACGCGGTTTGGGGGAAAGCATGGGAAAGAGAGAGGAAGAGAGAGAGGGCGTGGAGAGGAGGGAGAAACGGAGGAAACAAAAGCTTTCGGATCCATTTCTGGCTTGGAGCGAGTTGGAGAAATCGTAGATCGGGTTGAGGCAAGTGCACCTATACCATTTTTTTCCATTTTCTTTAATTTTTATTCAATCTCCTTCGAGTATTATTATCCCGATATCCAACTCATACATATATATGTGATGCTCATAGCTTAATCATGCATATATATGAATTTCGTATCCAAATTTGAGGATTTATGCCGATTTTCGCATATAAGCCCTAACCTCGTGCCTGGGTGGTTTCGGCCTCGCATTTTTGGAGCTTTTGTATAAATTGAGAATAGAATATCATTACCTATATCCTAGGTAAGTTAATTTATCGATTAGATATCCAATTTGGTAGATTTTTGCCAATGTTCACTCGTGAAACCTTGGACCTGCGCCCGGACCTTGTTTGGGTACATATTTCGAGTTTTATGCATAAATTGATTTGAGGTTATATTTACCCATGTCTTGAATTTAGTAATTTACCCATTAGATACACGAAATTTCATGAATTACCCGATATACGCAATCGTGCACTGTTCATGTGCACTATTTACCCAAACTCTTTGATAATTTTTGTATAATTTCGCATTGTCTAATTATTAATTAAGCTATATGTACATTCGTATATGATTAATTGTTATTCTTAAATCATGTTCATTAATTGATTGCAAAGGAAATATGAGCCGGAGGCCTATAAAGTTATAATTGCCTCTCGGTGATAAGAATCTCTATTCTTATCAATATTTATTGTAACAGAACATATCTGAATCCTTATAGGACCCTTTGTCAGACACTTACAGAACTCATAGACATTTAAATCTTGTAAAAATTTGGGTAGATTTTCCTTTGTACTTAGACCAAAATAAAAAACACAACCTGTATTAAACAACCTGTACAAACTCACATCTAATCATGTACCATAAATTTTTCTATAACACACATTTACAAGATCTCAAATGCCATCCATAACTTTAATTCAGATATTTTAATCTACTCTACCAAAATCCATATGAGTGATGTCATCTAAGACCTGTATAAAATCCAAATAAACAAGATAGTGAAAGCATCTATATCATTAACAGAACCCTACGGAAGCAATAACAGAACATAAATCATGATATAACATTTTTCATATTATTGTAATATACAATGTTCATTTCCAAAATACTAGCTACAAGAATCCAAAATTCTTTGATCCACCGAAGTCTTTCAGGGTCTTCAAAACTTACGAGCTTTCCCTTCTTCTAATTAGATATGACTTCGATCCTTTTTAGGATTTTACTTATCTGGAGGAAAGAACAGAAAGTAATGAGTGAGCTTAATAGCTCAACAAATGTACCCAAAGTAGTGAAAATATACAGTTTTACATATATATAGAATATACACGTGCTTTCAAAAGAGAGCTTAAAAGGGATGTGAAAAAATCATGCATGCAAGCGAGAGAGCAGAAGCATAAATACGATACAGAATACTAGTAAACCTATTGCAGTGTAAAATACCAGAAAACCTAAGATTTCAGATCCTTAGTTCCTGATTCAAAATTCGGTTCAGTGCCTATTGCAGTGTAGAATACCAGAGTACCTATGATTTCAGATCCTTAGTTCCTGATTCAGAATTCGGTTTAGAGCCTATTACGGTGCAAAATACTAGAAAACCTAGATTTTAGATATTTAGTTCTTGATTCAGAATTCGGTTAAGAGCCTATTACGGTGAAGAATACCAGAGTAGCTATGATTTAAGTTCCTTAGTTCCTGATTCATAATTCGGTTCGGAGTCTATATTTTAGAATCTTAACCTAGTTCTCAATTCAAAATCCACATTTCAGAACCTTAACCTATATCTCAGTTCAGAATCCATTTATCAGGACATTAACATTGTTCTCGGTTCAGAACCCATATTTTAAAACATTAACCTGATTCTCGGTTTAGAACCCATATATCAAAACATTAACCTAATTCTCGATTCAGAATCCATATATCAGAATATTAACCAGGTTCTCAGTTTAGAATCCATATATCAGAATATTAACCTAGTTCTCGGTTCAGAGTTCCTATTTCAGAACTGATTCAAAATTCGGTGCGGAGTCTCTATTTCAGAACTGATTCAGTTTCCTTTTAAATCTGTTATTCTCCATATTTTACATCTCGAGGTCAGGGTGATTTCTGTTCAGTTGAGTACTTACATACCTTCCATACTTTACATTCCGAGGCCAGGATGATTTCTATTCAATTTAGCCTTTATATACCCTCCATACTTTACATCTCGGGGGCAAGATAATTCTTATTCGGTTTAATCATTTATAAACCATCCATACTTTATATCCCGATGGCAGGATGATTTCTGTTCACTTTAGTCTTTCATACCCTCCATACTTTACATCCCGATGGTAGGATGATCTCTATTCCTTTAATCTTTACATACCATCTATACTTTATATCCTGATGGTAGGATAATTTCTATTCAGTTTAATCTTTACATACCCTACATACTTTACATCTCGAGAGTAGGATGATTTTTATTCAATTTAATTCTTTATATACCCTCTATACTTTACATCCTGATGGTAGGATGGTTTCTTTAATTCGATTAGCTATTATTCAGTGCAGTTCTAATACCTATTATTCAGTATTTCGATCTAGTAACCTAAGGACAATGTTATGGACTAGCTATACCAGAATCCTACTAATTTACTTAACTGAGGACATTCTTATCTTTATTTCCTTAGCTATAATTCTCCTGACCACCAAAACCTTTCCAATTCATACGATTAAACCTTCAGTCACTTCAGAATTTTTCTGTAACTTAACAATACAGTTTATAGTTTAATCCTTAAATACAAATCCAGTCCAACATATACAAATAACCCTTTAGATAACCTCAGAACACCTCAGAAGCTTAACAGTATATTCCTATGGGACTTTTTAGACTAGACCTTAATCAATAATCTTTCAGATGGCTTCAGAAGATCCCAGAAAATTAACAGTACATTCCTACGGGACTTTTCAGACTAAACCTTAATCAGTAATCCTTCAGATGGCTTCAGAACAACCCAAAAGATTAATAGTGCATTCATACGAGACTTTTCAGACTAAACCTTAATCGGTAATCCTTCAGATGGCTTCAGAACATCCCAAAAGATTAATAGTGCATTCCTACGGGACTTTTCAGATTAAACCTTAATCGGAGATCCTCTAGATGGCTTTAGAATATCTCAGAAGTCCTACAGTATATTCCGGTGGGACTTTTCAGACTAAGAGTACCCCATGGTCCTTATCATATTACAGAATTATAGTTACATCTCAAAATTTAGGGAACTTATACATAAAACCCCAAATTTTCGACCTAGGGTTTTGCACGGAGCTTTTGGATTATAATCAAACACCCTACGCATGTACAGTCATGGAACTGAAGTTCTATATTGCGATACATACAAATAAACTTAAAATCTATTCAATTAATTTACAGAAACATGTTTTATTTACATAAAAATGCAGAAATATAAATTTAGGATATAAATACTTATTCAGAGATACAAAAAAGTAGTAAAAATAGAGGGTAACGTTCGGGATACACTTGCCTGAGCCCAATCTGCCGTTATTTTTACCTAGATCGGATCGGAACGGGCAGATTTCTCCCTCTCCTTTTCTTTTCCCTCTTCTCTCCCACTGTTCTTCGCTGAAATGCCAAAGTGCCAAAGAAAAATTGTGCTCGACGCTTTTTATACCAAGTCGGGGCGCTCGAGCGATGCTCGAGCGCTCTTCGAGCGCACCCTCTCAGCCATGGCACTGTCTCGGGCGCTCGTCGAGCGCCCTTCAGGCATTCATGTTTGCAAATTTACATCCCGTACAGTGCTCGAGCGATCCTTGAGCACGCTTCTCGTAAAGGGGTTCTGGCATGTCCCCGTCTTTAGACTCTTTACAAAACTTCTAACTGCTTGGTTGATCAAGATACCCTAGGTAAGAAAGAGGCTGCAATGCAGAGGGATTTGAAAATCAAGGTAAGGACAACTGATCAGCTAGATCAACCCAGGGGATGGAGATGTAAAGATCCAAAGCAAGAAATCAAAAGTAAATTGTCACAAGAGAAGAGTCTGTCTAGTGCAAAGACCCAACCTACCCAGAATCTTCTCTAGATCCAACTCTGCCAAATCTATCTTACACCCACAGTGACTTTTCTTCCATATCCACTATTACTGATTGTTTCAATCTTCCAATTCCATTAGAAAAGGAGTTGGAACAAGTATGACTCTTTATCCCCTTCCCGAAAGAGCCTTTTTTCATTCCTTGGATTTTGTTTGTGTTCTGAAATTTTGGCTGAGAATAGCTTGATAACCCAAAGTGGAAGAAGGTCATGTACAAGAGATGGGGAGCCTAGTAAAAAAGAACTTGGGAGTTCACCACTCTTCCCAACTGAAATTAAAAAATTGGCTGCAAGTGGCTATCATAGTGAAGAACTGAGCATGCACTAAATATAAAATCAAAACCAGCTTTCTGTTTTTATTTAAAACCTTTTTGAGTTTCCACAAGAAAATCCTTCTCATTACTTAGGAATTCATAATTCCCAGTCTCTCTTGACATGTGAAAAACAAACAGTTCAGGGACAATGAAAAAAAAAATAACTGCCTTCCATGCTTTTAGACTTCCTCATTTTGATTAATGGCCTTATATAAGCAGTTCTATTTTAATCAGATTTCCTTATCAGTTACTTTATCATCATCACAAGAAGAAGATGATCCCTCATGCGCCGTTAAAAAGTGATGTGTACTCCGCCCGCTCTCTTTTCTCTCCCCCTCTCCCCCTCCATCTACTGCACAATGGCTTTATATATGTTTGGTCTAACTACCACAAGCATCCACTGAACAGTAGCAATTACACCAGCGACCCTCACTCTTATTTCCTGGGCATTTGCAGATTAGATTCCAAGTGATTTGGTTGTGGTTCTTTCCTTGAACTTCCTTTTCCCAACGTTTCAGGCAATTTGGACTCCATTATTTAATTTCCCGTTTTGGGCTTTTTTTCTGGCCAGAAAGTTGGTGTTCCAGGAATAGAAGATAATCTATATAAATAACCATACTAATGGGTATGCTGTAGTTGAGTTGGCCCAATAGTCAAAGAAGGCTCAAATCCTGAAAGGCTCAAACGCGCGCCTGACGGTCAACGCTACCGTTGACCAACTAAGACACAGGCGGACTGCCAACTCGCGCTCAGGACAGTGAACCTGTGCTTTGACCAGAATCACTGTAGCAACAGGCCAAAAATAAAAAGGCTTTTCATGGGACTGGCTCACATGGGCCCACGCTCCAACAGGTAATTAGCAACGACTCTTTTCCTAACTTTGTGCCTTCCATAAATCCAACCAACTCCAAAAAATGACACTGACAAGATCGGCGCCTTTCCCATAAGGAAGGCGCCATATCTTCCCAATTCCTGTCAACTAGAGCCTTCCAACGGTAATATACACGAAAGGAAGGTAGAAAATTTGGAAAGTCGCTACCCGCCAGAGAGAGAAGCAATCCCAGCTAATTAGGCAACTCGTGCCTTCCTCACAAGGAAGGCCGTCTAAACATGGCGCAGGGGATCACACCTTCCAACTAAAGAAGATTACCCTGCCGCCATTAAAATGAGCCCTAGAGTCCTCACTCAGGGCACACCTTTTATTACGCCTTCTATTACGCCTTCTGTTATGCCTTCTATTAGGCCGGCTACTACTATGTTTTTTACTACACAGACTGACAACTCCTTGCTACCCAAAAGAAAACATACGCTCTTGACTAGGCATTCCACGATTATTTCGTGCTCTCTCTCTCTCTTCGCGAATACACCGAGGGAAAGAACACAAATCAAAGGCATATAGGCGCTCTTCCTGTCGACAAACGCCTACTGCCTTCACCCACCGTCCAGATTCAAGAGACGGCATTACCTTTCTTTCATCTGGAAACCCACGTACTCTTACACTTTCCCTCTCAATTCTCATTTTCAGTTACCTTCCCAGATTTCGAAGGCTGTTTACTGACTTGAGCGTCGGAATATTTTCGATAGAATACCTTTCTGCCGACACATTGACCTCCTGTTCGTTTTAGTGGTGTACAGGATCCAAACTCGGTGAATGGAGCCGAAACCAGACAAGCGGATCAACCCGAATCTGTTCAAAATTCGAATCCAATGACGCATCATGAACGCTGTCTGTGGGAAATGCTTATGAAAAGCCAACCACACTCCCCCAGAACACTCTCTTTTCACTGCCAAACTTATTTGCAATGGTGAATACGAGAGCCCAAGCTAGTGATCCCGCTAGAGACACCACTTCTCCCAATCAGGACCACGTTGCTAGAACCCTGGTCAACGGGATGACAGGGGGCGCTTGCACCTTTCTTTCAACGACTGATGGAGCAAATGCAAACCAACAACCGTCTACTCCAAATACTCTGCTCTCAGCAAGAGCAGCCATAGCAGGAGGCTCTGCTCGCAACCGTCCCTGTGCCGGCCACCAGAAAAGGTGCCCCGAGGAAAAAGAAGCAAGCCGAAGGCCAGGGAGGCTGGCAAATGATCAGATCCCAGTCTCTTCACGCGCTCCAGGCCAGTACAGGCCTGAAGAGCGCTCTGGGAGTACAACGTCGGGAGAAAGTCCGGAAAGAAGAAACCCCGATACTTTCAGGCAAAAAATGGAAATACGGTCCAGGAGCAAGCCTCCAGGACTGCTAGGTCCACTGGAGGCAATAGCCAACCAGCTACTGGACCCTCCGGGAACAAAACAGAGTTGAGGGCTTACCTCAACTCTAAGAGATTTGCTAACGCTGCTCGTGCAGATCCACGGGTGGATAAGATTTGGAACCGCGTGTTCAAGGACGATGAGCACGCTGCTAACCTTGACAGATCTCCCTTCACAGTGGAGATTGTAAATCGTCCACTGCCCACCAAATTCAAGATGCATTCCCTTGACTCATACGATGGGAGCAGTGATTCAGTTGACCATCTGGACCACTTTCGCACTCATCTAAGTCTACAAGGGTTGGAAGACTCAATAATGTGCTGCTGCTTCCCACTCACGCTGAAGGGAGATGCCCGCATCTGGTTTTATCACCTCCCTTCAGGCTCCATCAGCAGCTTCCAGGAGCTCACAGATCTCTTCCTGACTCAGTATGCCTCGAGCCGACGGGAAGAGAAGTAGTCGTGGCACCTTTCCCACATCAAACAGAAGTCAGGAGAGAACCCGCGGAGATTTCTGGACCGCTTTGTGGCAAAGGCCAGGTGGATTCCCCGGATCACGGAAGAGATGAAGTTGGGCAATTTCATTTCTACACTGACCTACAGGGACTTCTTCAAGCACCTGGCCCACAAGAATTCCCTGACCTTCAGGGAGGTAGAGTCAATCACCCGAGCTTACGTAGCAGCAGAGGAAGCCAATGAAACAAAACGCTCAGAACGGGCAGACCAGCCTCGCTCATTCCCTGGAGAGGGAAAAAGAAAATACAGCGATGGTGATCACTCCCGTCAGAAGCAGCACAGAATTGGGCCACCGGAACGTAGAGATTACGGGCCCATCAACTTTACGTCCCTGACGGACACGCGCTTGAATGTCCTTATGCAGATCCGTGGAGAGAAATTCTTGAAGTGGCCAAAACCACTGAAGGACATCGGAAACCAGTCAAAATATTGCGATTTTCACCGCTCTGCTGGACATTCTACTAAAGATTGTAAGACATTGCAGATAGAGATCGAGGAGTTGATTCGCAGGGGCCACCTCACCAAGTTTATCAAGGACCCTGGGTAAAGTTCTAGAGCCGCCAGCGGAGAAGAGCAGGAGCCGTCTCCTCCCCGAAACCGGGTTGCGGCAGGGGTGGTCAATATGGTTACCACCCGACTTGCCAAAAATCCACCCGATAATATTTTTTCCTATTTATATACAAAAATAAGTCGATGGGAAACTTCTAGAGCGTACTCAAGCGCCGCTCGAGCATGCATCGAGCGCCAAAGCACAACCAAGAGTCGCGCTCAAGCGCTCATCGAGTGCCCTTCGAGCAAGGTTTTCTGTTAAATGCGCCCGGGTGGTGCCTCTGGCGCGGCTCGGGCACACCCATTATGTTAAATGCGCCCGGGTGATGCCATAGGTGCTGCTCAGGTGTGGAGACCCTGGAGCCTATTTTTACTTCCGAATCGAATTTTTCCTCATTTATTCTTAATTTATTTTCTCCAAACTTAATTATATTAACTCAATGATTAGGAATTACTATGTTTCGGAAGCTAGGTCATTACAAATTCCCTCAACATATCCTCCAATATCTAAATGGTCATTTCTGATTGACTATCTGTCTGCTGGAGATACACAGTGCTAAATTTCAGCTTAGTACTCAACTCCTTATACAAACTTTTTCAAAATTTAGATATAAATCTCGAATCACGATCAGAAACTATTGAAGTTGGAATATCATCTAATTTTATAATCTCATTAATGAAAAAACGTGCTAAATTATCCCGAGGATACATCATCCTAACTAGCAAAAAGTAAGCCAACTTTATTAGCCTATCCACAATCATTCAAATGGCATCCAAATTCTTCACCGTATTTGACAAACTCGAAACAAGATTCGTCATGATTTGCTCCCATTTTCAACTGGGGATTAGCAAAAGGTGCAAAAATCCTAGAGTCTGCATATGCTCATCTTCAATTTGTTGGCACACAATACACCTTGCCATGAATATCACAATCTCCCGCCTCATGCTACGCCACCAGAAATTCTTATTCATATCTTGATATATTTTGTTCACTCCAGAATGAATCGTATACTTTGACCTATAAGCCTCATTCAATATTTCCTCCTTCAGCTCCTTAATATTCGAAACACAAATCTTATCCTAAAAGCAAAGAATTCCATCCACCTGAACATTAAAATTTGCCCGCGACTCATTATCCAAGTCTCTAGCAATTTCCATCAAATACAGATCGTTCATATGAGTCTCCTTAATCTTTTCTATGATCATAGGCTACACTTGGAGATATGACAATATCCTCCTCGATCATTAGGAATGTAATCGAATAGTACAACTCTTTATTCTATTCAATATCTCCCATTCCTTAATAATTAAATGGGCCATCATATTCGAAGACTTTGGGCTCAAAGTATCGGCAACCACATTTGTCTTCTCTGGCTGATATTGAATTTTGTGTTTATAATCCTTTAACAAATCTATCCACCTACGTTGTCGTATATTCTATTACTTCTGAGAGAACAAATACTTCAATATTTTATAATTCAAATACACCACAAATTTCTTTCCATATAGAGAATGCATCCAAATTATCAATACAAATATCACGGCCCAATTCTAAATCATGGATGGAATAATTCTATTCATGGACCTTCAACTATCTTAACCCATAAGCAACCATCTAGCCACATTGTATCAATACACACTCTAAACCTTCCTTAGAAACATTACAACCTACTACAAAATCTCCTGATCCATCTAGGATCGATAATATCGGTGCAGAGGTTAATCTATTCTGCAACTCCTGAAAACTTCTCACAATCCTCATACCAAATGAAAACCGTTTGCTTCTGTGTCAAATGCAATAGTGGCACCGCAATCCTCGAGAAATTTTCAATGAACCGTCTATAATAACTGGCCAGACCCTAGAAACTACACACCTCCGTAACATTGGTCGGTCTATCCCAATTAGCCATAGATTCAACCTTTTTCGAATTCACAGAGGCACCTCCTTTGGAAATGATATGTCTAAAAAATAACATTTTTTCTAACTAGAACTCACATTTTTTCAATTTAGCAAATAACTGTTTTTCCTTCAAAGTTTGCAGCGCAATCCTTAAATGAATCTCATACTCTTCAAAACTCTTCGAATAGATCAAAATATAATCAATATATATGACCACAAATTAATCTAAATACGGTTGAAAAATTCAATTCGTAAGATCGATAAATATTGTCAGCGCATTTGTTAACTCAAAAGGTATCACTAAAAATTCATAGTGAACGTACCTTGTCCTGAAGGCCATCATAGGTAGGTCCTTATGCTTAATCCTCAATTGACAGTACCCCAAACACAGAACAATCTTAGAAAAGACTCGAGCTCCTTACAATTGATCGAATAGATCATCTATTCTCGGGAAGGGATACTTATTCTTGATCGTAATCTTATTCAATTCTCAATAATCCACACATAGTCACATAAATCCATCCCTTTTTTTACCAAAAGCACTGGAGCATCCCATGATAATACACTTAGCCGAATAAATCCCTTCTTTGACAAATCTTAAAACTGTTGCTTTTAATTCCTTCAATTTGAATGGAGTCATTCTATAGGGAGCCTCCTCGAAATTGATACAAATCCCGGCACAACCTCAGCAGCAAAATCAATCTCCTGATTAGTAGGAAAACTAGGCAACTCCTATGGAAAGATATCCTCAAAATCACAAACTATCAAAATCTTCTCAATGGCCACATTATGATTCCTAAATGTGGTCATATATGCCAAATAAATTCAGCACCCATCCTTCATTAAATGGTTCACATAAAGAGACAAGATCAACCCTATTGTCTCATTAACTTATCCTTTTAATTCAAAGGACTCAGATCTCGGAATACAAAATAAAAAGGACTTACTGAAGTAATCCATATTAGCATGATAGCATGCCAACCAATACATCCCCAAAATAATATCAAAGCTCAACATATCGAGCAAAATCAAATCCACCAACAATTTGTACCCATTAACCCAAACCAAATACCAAGGGTACACAATATCAGCCAACAATGATTTACCCATTATGGTAGATACCATCAATACACATTTTGAAAATTAAGCAGGCACACACAAATTGTAAAAAAACTTCAAAACCACAAAAGAATACATAGCCCCGGGAACAATCAAAACACATACCATAGAATCAAAGATTTGCAAATTACCTTCCACCACCAACGGATCCGTCCTAGCATCCTGTGCCGTCACTGCAAAAGCTCTTTTGGGAACCGCCGTCTTCCTATCCAGGTGCCTTGGAGGGATTGGACAATCCTTAGCCATGTGGCCCATTTGGCCATAATTAAAACACACTCCACTCTAGCAGTAGCACATTCTCCCAGCATGATTCCTCCCACAAATTTCACACGCCGACCTCATAAATTGGGGCTTCGGCGGCGATAACTTTACCCCAATTGACTTTCCTTTGTCTTGAGCTTTGGACCTTGAATGGAAGTTTCTAACCCTCAAACTTTGGCCTCTATTCTCCAGTCTCCTCTCAAAATACTTCTCCCATAGCTACTCTTGTTCAATCAGTAGGACCCGATCAAGCACTTCTCTTTAAGTCTGTAGACAAAGGAGCACTAACTGCTTCCTAATAGAATTCTGGAGTCCTTGCAGAGACGTCTAGGCTCTCCGGGCCTCATCCATCACCACATGGGGAGCAAAACGAGATAACTCTGTAAATTTTGTATCATACTTTGCCAATCTTATTCCCCTACTTCAACTGACTAAACTCATCCTCCTTGATCTCTTGGATGTTAGACGGAAAGAATTTCTCTGTGAATGCCTTCACAAAAACATCCCATAAAATTCCTTTATTTTCCATTCCTAAAATACGGTGCTGAGTGGCTCACCACCAACTTGCCTCACCTTCTAGTTTATAGGAGGCAAATTTGACTTTGTCTTCATCCGGGCAATCTATTACCTCAAACACCTTCTCCACTCTCCGGATCCAATTCTTGGCTTTTATGGGATCAAATTCTCCCAAGAATTTCAGAACATGCTCGTTCTTGAATCAGTGAAAGGGTGTCCTACCTTGCCCTTGATCAGCTATTCTCCTCATAGCAGCTAAATTCTCATCTTGCCACTGGATCATGTGGTCTATAATGTCACTCATGTGACCTATCATAGCCAAATAATCATCTTCTTGGTTAGAACCCGATCCTCCACAACCCAAATCTCTATATCCACCATAATAACACCTATTATACAAAATATCCCAGCGATTAATTCCTCAAATTAATTCAAGACATCCCTTCTTATACTTCTCTCTGATTCCACAACTGTTACGACTTCGGACCAAAATAGATCTAAATAAAAATAA
>JAODPA010072092.1:0-30488 GCA_025585075.1 Nepenthes mirabilis
ACTAAAGAAGAAAAGACATGATGATTTTCGTATGCTAAGTTATGTTATGAATCTCTGTTTTGATCCGCTTATATATATATATTTATATTTTCTATTTTCTACATATGAGTATTTTGCTAGGCTTTGTAGCTCATTCTTACCACTTTTCAGATGATGAAAGGCTTATGGAAGACGAAGTTGAGTAGAACCATATGATATAGCTAGCGAGCCGGAGCTGATTAATGAAGAGCTTAATTTATTTCCTTTTGATGTTTTGAGAAGACTTGTAAAATATTCCGCTGTATAAGATAGATGTTAGCATGTTTCCGTAATTTCTTTTTGGGTAAATGAAATTAATAATTCTAGTATGCATCTCAGATTTGAAATTAAAACCAAAAGGCCAACTCATATAGTTCGGCCTCATCAATCCTGTGTAAAAGAAAAGAAAAATTTTTATGTCCACTTTATTATTATTATTTTAAGACAAGGATTTAGGCTTGACGGTGGCTTTATGCGGTGAAATAAAGTCGGGCTGTCACAAAGGGAGTCGATTTCATTTTCATGATATAAAGTTGGCTGGTTGTGATTTCATGAGGTGAAGGCTAGTTCAGATTTTTATCTCACCAAGAGGCCGATTGTGATTCATAAGGTGGGAGGCCGGTTCATATTTTCATCTCACCAAGAGGCCGGTCCAGATTTTCTTCTCAAAAGGCCGGTTGTGATTTTCATGGTGTGCGGGCCGGACTCGATTTTCTTCACTCAAGGCCGGTTGTGATTTTCATGGTGTAGAGGCCGGACTTGATTTTCTTCACACAAGGCCAGTTTGGATTTTTCATCTTACAAGGCCGATTGTGATTCATGAAGAAGGGAGGGCCGGCCTTGATTTACAAGGGGTGGCCGGTCTTGATTTAACAAGGGTGGCCGGTCTTGATTCATAAGGATGGAGCTGGACTTGTTTTGCACTAAGGGAAGGCCGAACTTCTTTTACACTAAGGGAAGGTCGAACTTGATTGAGGCTTAAGGTGGAAGCTGGTTTCAATTTTATCAAAAGCCGAGTTCACATTATGCATGTCGGTTTCATATCATGCCGGTTTTGATTAAGGCTGATTTCAAGATCAAAGAGCAATTGACGGGTTCAAATTACAATGCAAAGCCGATTTTAATTATTCTTTAAGGCCGGTTTCAAATCAAAGAGCTTATACGTCACTTTTAAAGCCTGTCTACTTTTTCATAAGTAAATGACTGGTCATCATTTAAATAATGCAATAATTAAATTTCATGCGTGCGAACATCATGAAATAACTGAACATCGTTAGTTATACTTGCATTAAAAACATAAACTTAAAAAGGTGAGTACACTTGCAGCAGTCTTAAAAACAAAACTTAAAACAGTGATGTCCGAAGTACACTTGCCTGACAGCCGTTTATTCACCTTTACCGAATGGAATCTTTCTCTCCTCTACTCCTTATTGTTCTTCTCGCTTGTTGTTCGTGCCAGCTTCCTTGGTAGAAGTTGAGTATTTATAGAGGGGGGTTAGGTGGAGTAAGTTGGGTAAGTCACTTGCTTCGGTACCTCTTTTCAGATGGTAGGTGGGAGTAAGTTAGTTTACTTACTCGAGTACTTCTCCTAAGACTGTAACGAGGTAGTTTACTTATTCCATTCAGTCGATGCTTGGTTGGATTCTAACTAAATAGTAAAGTTGGCTTTTGGCTTTAGTTGCTATTAATTTATTCAATTCAACTTTTCGGTCAATACTCCTTATTCTAATTAAGCCATCTTCCTTGTCACGTTTCATTTCTTTCGTTGAAGACCGGTCAATAATTTCAACCCCAACCATGAGCCTCTTAATTTTTGGACCTCACATCCCGAAATTGCAAAATCAACCCTCTTGTGGAAACAGTCAATGGTTGCATGGTTTCGGGACATCTAATCCATACCCAAAATAGTATCGAAACCATGCATGTCAAGAAGAATCAAATCAACATTCAGGGGCAATCCATTCACCTCAACAACGCACCACGGGTAAGAGACATCAATCATAATGAAAGACCCCGTGGGTGTGGACACTGCCAAAGAATAGTCGAGGGTCACCAGTGAGATTGTGATTTGGTGAGTAATTCGAGGGGAGACAAAAGAGTGTGTCGACCTGGAATCAAATAATACTGAACAAGAAATACCACAAATAAAGAGGATACCTTCCACCACGTCGCCTGATGCCTTGGCCTCACTTGCTGATACGGCAAAAGCTTTTCCTTGAACAATAGGCTTCGAAGCACGGGCCTTCGACGGATTGGGACACTCTTTGATCTTATACCCCTCATGACCATATTTAAAGCAAGCACCAATCTTCCAAAAGTAAGGTTTATTCCCATGCATCATTCCGCATTACTTGCATGAGCCCACTAAGTCTTGAGAAGACAACGAGATCTGGCCACTCTTTTGCTCCGAAATTGGCTATTTTGACTTCTTGAACGGTCTCCCTAAACTGACCCCAGAACCAGTACTGATCCCACTCCTACCTGACGCCCTTTTATTGTGGAATTCTTCTTTTGTAAGCTCCTGCTCATACAACAGCATAGGTTGTCAGCTTGGGAGTTGTCAATTGCTTGCAGATATCATCCCGCAAGCCTAGAAGAAACTTCCTTGCCTTTTTCTCTTCTTCATCCACCATATAAGGGGTGAATTATGACAATTCAGTAAACTTTGTACCATACTTAGCCACGGTTCGACTACCTTGCCTCAGCCGAATAAATTCTTCTTCTTTCTAGATACGAAGGCTGGAGGGAAAATATTTCTCCAAGAACGCCTCCTCAAATATTTGCCAGGTAATCCCCCCTCTGGCACCCCCATGGCTCTCTTCTTCATCTGCCACTAATGATGGGCCTCGCACTCGAGGCGGTAGGATGCAAATAAGACCCGATCTTCCTCAGGACATTGAATTATAGCAAACACCGTCTTTATACTTTCTAGCCACGTGTCCGCTTTGATGAGATCTGGCTCCCCCAAAAACTCCGAAACCCACTCTTGGACGAAACGCTCATATGCAGATGGTCCTGGATTTGCAGGGGCATGGACGGGAAATGGAGCAGGGACAGGAGCAAGATTCCGCTGCCCTAAGCTCTCAATAATGTCTGACATACGGTGCAACAAATTCATATATTCAGCCTCTCAATCTTCAGGCTGACCACCACCTTGCGTGCTTCTACATCTTGGTGGCATCCTTTACTTCAAAAAATATCTTTTTTTTTTTTTGGTAAGTAAGTGATTTGGATTAGTGGGAGAAAAAATTTATAATTAATGATTTATCACCTAGTGTTTTTCCGACTAGGGGATAAACCATAGATGTTAGGACATGCCCCGAGCACTTAGATACAACGAAGAAACCAACAGAAAGACAAAAATACTGGTATTCGTGCTTTTTTTTTTGGTAAGTAAGTATTTTGGATTATAGGGAGAAAAATTTACAGAAACTATGTTTTTTACTCCAAGTATTTTGACTTGGAGTAAAAACATAGCCGCTAGGGCATACCCCAAGCATCAAATACAACAGGAGTTCATAAAAAAGAACAAAAAAACAGTCCTCTAGGAGGACAAACGATCAACATAAACTACAAAATATGGGTCATATCTAAGGATGGTTCAGCATACACAACATTGGCACTTCATGCATCAAGAGTAACACCAATAAGGGTCGGCAACAAGGCACCGACTCCATCGGGCAACAGAGGGAAGTGGCAGATAGAATGCCGATGCACAGCAGCGCGGATGAATATCAGGCTAACGGCACCTCGTCTTGTTTCAATAACAGCAACATCAGAAGAAGAATCATGTCAAACGCACCACAAATTTCGGCAACAGAATAGCAAAGCACGTCCAAAGAGAGTTTCATACAAAACCACCCCAGCTCATGCCAAATGAGTGTCAGAATCATCAAAATCGTGGCACCCACTCAGCAAAGCACGGCCAGGCAACGGGATGCAACGTAGCAGAACAGAGATCCTGAAAAACCAGTGACATTTCATCAGCAGCCCAATTAATTAAGCTTCAAGACTGAGGATAGCAGGAGCCGGGCCTCAACAAATCTGCATCATCACTCAGCAACCAGGCCACAAACCGAGGGTAAAACCGTGAGAGAGCTTACTAAGCAGCACCAATGTTTACTTCGGTGCACCAAAAACAGCCATAACTACCAAGCGGCATAGCTACCGATTTCGAGCCAGCAGCAGCTACAACCCCAAAACAGATAGCAGTAGCACTGCAGCACAGCCAACAATTAACTCATCTGAACAGCAACTTAGGAAAATAAGCAGCATATCACCACACACCCGAGCACCATCAGTATTAGCAAAACTGCAGCAAATCACAGTAGAACCAAAGACACCCGAGCATCATCAGCAGCTTCTTTAATGTAATATGAGATACATCGATAATTCACACCCAACCCAACTCCAAACCATGTCAGCAACCTTCCAAGCCAAAATGCCCAGAGGCAGGGAACATTATACGAAGTGCAGCACCCATAATTCTGACTATCACTGGCAGGGAATATCAGGAAAAAAATCGGGGCTATGCACATGCCCACGAATACTGGTATTCGTGCAGTACAAACAAAGTACTCTAACATCAGTAAAACAATTTCTAAACAAAAAACATGCCAATTTAAGGCAATTCTCTTGAAACCAGCTCCACGTCTTCAGCAATGAAGCAAGATGAAACCAGCAACCGTTACTCAAGCCCATCCGCGCAGCTCAACGCCATACCCCATCAAACCGACAAGATGGCAAAAGTAGACGGTCCACTTCAGCCAAACCGGCTGTGTATCAAGCCACCGTCAAACTAGTCACGTCAGCATATGCATGAAAGTCCAAATCGGGAACATAGGGAGCAGAAACCGGAATACTCAAGATTCATAATCCAGTCCGCCAAATAAACCTGTGCAATCCGGTTTGCACAAACTGGAGAGCGAATTGCATCCCGGCAAACAGCAGATTACAAACATCTGCCTCAAGCCAGCAACTGACCAACAGTTGCCCAAAAATACCCTCCAAACCAAACAGGGCGACGCCATACTATGAACACAAAAGAAGCTCCAATCCGCTTCAGACACCACGAACGCAGCAAAGCATCAACCGGGAAGATGCAGCCTGGAGGAGAACGCAGTCCGGCAAACTGGCAACATTTGAAGGATTGCCAATCCAGCAGGAGACCATTCCAACCGCGCCACCAAACCGGCAATGAAGCAAACAACACCGATCTAGCCACGTCATCTGAAGTCCAAACCGAGAGCAATAGAGAGCAGAAAAATGAATAGCTCAACTTCCACGTCAGCAAAACGAATTCCATTCCGGCATTTAACCAAACTTCAGCAAAAACTGCACATCAGCAGCAAAGCTTCAGCCGGGAAGAGGCAACCAGGAGAAGCAATCAGGCAAACCTGCAACAGTGAAGCAGGGCCACTTTAGCAGGAGACCATCCCAACCGTGCCACCAAACCGGCAATGAATCAAACCAAAACCGATCAAGCCACGTCAGCAATTGGAGTTGAAGACCAAACCGGGAGCAATAGAGAGCAGAAACGGAATGCTCACATTCCACGTCAGCAATACGAATCCCATTCCGGCATTTAAGCCAGTGCAAACCGTCGTTGCACAAAAGAGAGATTGTATTCCATTCCAGCCTATAAGCCAGTGCAAACCTGGTATTGCACAACCGGTAGATTTGCTGCTACGGGATCAGGAGCAACATCCAAACCGGCCAAAAGGGTCGGCCATCAAAGGATCATCATCCAATGCAGTCTGAACAGAACTGCTGCAAAAGCACAACAGCAACTAACTGGTAGCATTTACCAGACAACAGCAATCCAAGAGACTGCTAAACAAAAGGCAGCAAGCAGAAGGCCACCACCAACACAAAAGGACATATTTCAGCCACTAGGAAGCAGCCTTCCACATCCGTTGGTCGGCAGCAGAGGCAACTTCATACTGCAGCACAGCGACATCCTTTCTCAGGGCATGGTCAGCACCAGCACCCGTAGAATCAGCAAACAAAAATGCAGAAAAGAGATCGAGACAGTAGATTAATCCACAATCCCTCTGGCCCATTCTGGACAGCAATGGAAACAATAGAAACCAGAGGAGGCAAATAGCTGCATACCTATCATGAGAAACGGCACCGTCATCACCAGACAGCAGGCCAGTGAGGAGCCAACATCCCACAGCCGCTGGCTGCGAGCAGATGGAACTCCATCGCTCCCGAAGGATCTCTTGCATCAAAGCAGTCCTCAGCCAGCTCTTCAGAACCACATCCAGTAGATCCAAACCTTTGTCAGCGCCAGATTCTTCGAGGAGCACAAAGACGACACAAACGTCAAATAGCACCTCCCGAAACCAATCAGGAGGGCAAAGGACTGAGCACTTCCAGCCAGTAAGCAGAAACGGGCATACTCACGTAGCCCAGGAACAGGGGCGGACAGCGCCAGAAAACAGGGTAGGAAATCCAGACCACACCGAGACGGATGAACCGGAGGAACACCCATAGAGTAGCCAGAGCCCTAGAAATCGCACTGCCAAAGCACGAATCGAGAAGATTCAAGGTCTGAGCGGCAAGGACGACACCGAAAACCTAAGAGGTTTCAGTGCCGCCGCATGAGAACGAGAAGAGGAGGAGAATCGGGAGACAGTCGGGCTAGGCAACCAGGAGACCGGCCATGGCCGGCTCCGGCGCCGCCCGGCCAGATGGGAAGCGTCGCAGAAGACGCGCCCAAAATCGAAGACGAATTTTGAATTCGAAGTTTGAAAACGAAGAGAGAAGCGAGAGCTTCTCTCTCAAGGATTTCTTTGAAAACACTTCAAAAAATATCTCTGAAATCGAAACAGTTAATGTCATAAAATTCTACAGAAAATTGAGTAGAGTTTCATTTATAATTCGGACATTTGTCAAGATTCAAATATCTGTAAACAACCCTGTACAATAATCCGCAATGTTTATCGCACAAACGACAGGATCTCACAGCCACCACAACACCTCAGGTGGCACCGACATCATAACTCAGGTACGATGCCAACTCAGAAAGGATACCAACTGAAAGAAAACCCAAACATGACCACAATAAGTAACCTGCGGAAGCAAGACATCCGTAATACACAAGAAACCAAACCATTCATCCATCCACATAAACATATTGTGATGATCCAAATTCTGAAATATGATAATTAGGGTGTAATTGAATTAATAATGACCAAGGATTAGGTTTAGCATGTGAAAAATTGAGTTTGGAAGTAGAAAGAGGAAGTTAGGTTCTGCAAAGTATCGGTTTCCAAGATATGGTTAATATGGGTGGTAAGATTTCAGATTTTTAAAATATGGTAATTGTGAGGTAATTAAGTTGAAACAGATAAATTATGGTCAAAAGGTATGGCAGAAATTACATTAAAAAGCTGTAAGATTCGGATTTGGCAAATCAGCAATCGAAGTTATAAACCGAGAAATGTTATCTCGTTAATAAGATTTTAGATTTTAAATTATGATAATCATGACTTATTAAGGTTATATAATCAAAAGTATAGTCCAAGGATGTAAAAGATTTGGTTAGAATGGTTAAAATGGGTCTCGAATGGCGAAAATATAAAATAAGCTTGCTGCAAGCCTGACCCGCGCCCTTCGTGGGCTCGAGCACACGTCGAGCACAGAATCCAGATTAGCAGCACTCACTGCATGCTCTCAAAGTGCTTGAGCGTGGCCGGGCAGTGAGCCCACGCTCGATGTTCCCTCGACGCGCGCTTAAGCACGCGTTTATAACTTTCCCATTGACTTTCAAGTGTCGCGTTTTAAAATAGGGGAGGGGGACTGTGTTCGGGCACTGCGGATGGAAGCATGGGGAGAAAGAGAGAAAGGGAGGGCGAGGAGAGAGGAATGAAGAGATTGAGGCCCGAGGAATCCGATTTCGTCCGAGAGCTAATTGAAAAAGTTGGAGTAAACGTCGAGGTAAGTGTTCTCATACTCACTACTCAATCTCTTTCAATTGTTACTCATTTTTTTTATCGGGTATTTTTATCTCGATACCCACCCTAAATATGAAAATCATGAAACCCAGGATTAATGATCAATGAATATGTAGTTATTTGTCCAAATCATTGTCTGATTCGTCCGGCTGCGTTCCACCAAACCCTAACCCACGCAAAAATTGGGACTTTCTGCTTTTCCCACCGTATTTTGTTAAATTGACCTCAAAATGTGAATCACCACGTCTCAATTATATATATATATTGGCCAGACGTCCGATTTCACAAGTTACGACCCATTCGTGGCGTCTGGGAGCTCTAAATGCCCCCTGACACTGTTCACCCGAGATGAATGTATGAATTTGCATGATTTACCTCCATTTAATTGTTATGAAATTTATATCTAAATGTTCATGCTACATTGTAAGCCCTGGAAATAAGAAATTGTGCTCCAATTGTAAAGAATTGTGTTCAGGAGGACCTCTAAGGTGAAATGGTATGTTGAGGTAAGAAATTTTGCTCTCCTCCATATATTTAATATCCAAGCACATGAAACGTATTGTCAAAAGACTTAAGTCCAAAAAAAAGGTATAAATCGTACACGTAAATGGAGGAAAATCCACAAAATAGATATGATAGATTTGATCTGCTAGATGGAAATATGTGATGGGAATGTGGTCTCCTGATTGGAGAATGTAAATGGAATGTAGTGGATCCTCCCTCAAGGAAAGATTAAATCTTGAAACTAGGACCATGGACTTATGTTCATTGGGTGGTACCCTCTGGTTTGCCACGTATATCACGGCGGTAACCCAAGGAATACTCCGACCGCTCATGGGGCAGGTAATGTTCGTGGTACACCTTAGGGCACTACTGTGCAAGAACGATAATTGCCTTGGTCCCTAGGGGATATGGGGCAAATTGTGATGGCCGAGTACTGCAGGCCTAAAATATAGCCAGTTGCCGAGTGCTATAAGCCTAAAATATAGTTGATGGCCGAGTGCTGCAAGCCTAAAGTGTAGCCGTGAGCTTTAGAATGTATAGCAAACACATTCCTTTCCTCGTTTTCTCGTATTGTTGACTAGTACGACTTACTGGCCCTTATCCGTAAAGATTAATGAAAATGTATAAAATGTAATTAATGTAAACATGTGACCCAGGCGATCCTAGATGTCCCCTTTCCTCTCTCTTTTTTTTTTTGGTAATTAAGAAAAGTTTTATTAATGAAAAAAGAAAAATACAGAACCAATGTTCTATCTTCAAGTATTTTGCCGACTTGAATGTAGAACAAAAATACCGAAGCAAACCCCGAGCACCATGATCTATGTCACAAACCGAAAGAAACAAAAGTCAAAGGACCGGCCAAAATATTAGGAGACCTAAATAAGATTACAAAAGGAAAGAAAACGGCCAAAATACCATCATTCTAAGTTAAGAGCAAGCTAGAGCCCAAAAGGCAGCAGAAATGCTGAAAAGACTACTTACTTCAGCAATTCCAGTGGCAGCTTCCGGCATCAGGCAGCAGCTTTTAGCATCATCTTCACAGGATGGTCATTCACGGCAAAAGAATTCCACCAGCAAAAAGTCCTCGAACTGATTTGCTCTCGGCCACAAATCAGTCATCTCATCCCACAGCATCTCGGGCAAAACGACACCTCGGCCTTAGGCAGCGTGGAGAGATGGTATCTCGTCCTACAGTAAAGACCACCCAATAATGCCAACACCCAACTCGGCCTGCATACATCTCGGGCGAGGACACCATAGAACCACGGAAACATCTACAACTCCTCGGACAACATTACACCTCAGCCATGCTGAACCTCGGTCAGGAGTAGTAAGTCCGTGGCATCAGCAAGAGATGTTTGGCTTTAGCATGATAAAAACATGGACAACACTGCCTCCTCAGCCATTGGCGGCATCTCGTCCATTTGCTAATCTCGAATAACTAACACCTCAGATCACAGTCAGGAGCAGTTAGTCCCAATCCTCCAGCAGAGCTCAATTGGCAGAGAAGAAATCCTACACCAGTTTGCATTTCAGAGGAGAAACAGAACAGGATAGCAAAGGGATCTCAGACTTTCCAGCAACTTGACCCATTGAATGTATCTCGGCAAAATCCATCCACACCTAACTAGCACTAGCAGATTTCACCACAGCACCAACATCGGAAGCAGCTGCTCAGCAGCATCAGCAAGGCTCCATGAGCCAGTTTCAGCATTTTCAGCAGCAGCTTCCATCAGCAAGGCAGCGGCAATTTCCACGAGCAGCTCATTCACCATCAAAATTCCAAGAATTCAGCAGGTAAATAACTACCACCCGGAAGCAAATTATTTCAGCAGATTCCAAGAAGTCAACAGGGCCAACACACATCATTTGCATCCCTGTGCCCATATTATGATGGCATCTCGGCAAAGTAAGACCAAATAAAAAGCCATCCTCAAACTCAGTCAAATGAAGCAGCATCAGCAACTAGATTCAACAGGAAGGCATTGCTGTTGAAGAATTCAGCACTCGGCCAATTAGCAACACAGGACAGCTACCACCTTCGAAACAGTAGCCTCTGCCATTTGCACTTCAACAGAGTCTCAGATCGCGAAGCCAAACAGATCATCAGATGAGAAGTAGCATAAAAGTGGATCTAAGCAACACCAGCATCACGACAGATTTGGAAGATCAGCCATACTGCACCACATAATAGCTACCATCTCATCCGCAAACAAGGGCATCGAGTTCCATAGCCAGCATCTAGCAGCCTTTAAACAACACAGAAGCCTCTACCATTTGCACTACACAGCCTCAGTGCAGCACCGATAAGCAGCACTATACATCTCGGCCATAAAATCCAGACACTGGCTTCTGGCTCAAGCACGATGTCAGGGCGAATACTTTTGCAGTTATCAAGAGAAATTGCTGGCAACCAACAAAGCCAGCAGTTCCAGCAAATCAGCAGCAACCGCAAACCAGCCAAAAGATCAGACACCCAACTTTGCCAGTGGCTAAGACCACCGTACTCAAGCATCAACACAGTATTAGTGCACCAATTTGCAGCAACAACCGGCGTCTTTTCCAAAGGATGGGCATCAAACCGGCGAACCAGAGAAGCCAGGATAATTTTCTATCCATCAGGCAATTTTTTTTTTTCGAGGGGGGGTGGGGGGCATATGTGTGTGTGTGTGAGTGAATGAAAAACCAAGAGAGTGGGTGACAAATTGGAAAGCCCAATCAACTAGCCATTGGGCTGGCCAGCAAAGCCAAACATCAAAAACTACTAATTTTTATTTCCTATTTTCCTTCTTTTTTCTTTTATTTCTTTCTTTTAGCCTCCATTTTCTGAGCTTATTTACGATTTACCTAACGGGAGGCCAACACCCAACTGGCATTTTCCTTTCCTCGATATAGATGCGTACGGGCTAAGCATCTAAAAGCAACAATAGAGGTTAACAATTTGATTTAAAACAAGCCACGCAGGCCAGCAGACAGGAAGTAGACCAGGCACCAAACTGAAATAAATGGAGTGGTATTTTTTTTTTTTTGGCGCCACGCAGGCCAATAGCCAGGCAATAGACCGAGCACCAAAATGAAATAAATGGATTATTATTTTTTTTATATATTCCATCGAATCAGGTGCGATCGAGATACGCACCTATCCGCTTCAAAAGAGGTTTTCAATTTGTTCTGAACGACATTGATTATAAGGGAAAATGTATGGGAGATGTCTTGTGGGGGAGATTTTTGAAAAAAGAAATTGTTACGTTCTCTCCAAATGAAGTAGACTGTGGCCACAAGAGAGAGACATTTTGAAAGAGCCAAAAAAATTTTCCCTTTCCATTTTTATGCCGCCCAACAAATTTTCTGGGACCACTCAGGGTAAGGCCAATAAAGTCCCGCTCGACTTTGAATTTTGTTCCATAAGGATTTTGAAAATGGATAGGAGAAAAACAGATGCTCATGATATTCATCACCCGTGTTGCAGAGAGTGCATTTAGATGATAGGTTGGGGACACCATGAAGGTGATCAAGGGTACTAAGTCTGCCTCTAATGGCCAGCCAAAGAGTAAATGTATGAGCAGGGATGTGGGAAGGGCCCCACACTAAGGTGTCCCAGCTCATTTTTGGTTTGAGAGGATGGATGAAAAAGTAGGCGGACCGAGTCAAAAATTTACCATTTGTGTTTCCGTCCCATCGCACAGAGTCTTTTTGACTGGTGTCAGGAAGATAGAGAGGCATACTCTTCGCAAGATGAGAAACTTCCAAATCATAAGGATTAAGCTAAGACCAATGGTCATCCATAATAATGTCGGTGACCTTGGCATCCCAGGGTAGGCCAGAGACCAACCGGGTACGGTCAGTACTTACTTCGCTCAACGGGCCAAGAGGATGCCAGTTATCAAGCCAAAGGAATGTATCAGAACCATCGCCAATAGAATTAGTGATATGAATGCGCATAAACGGACGAAGCTTTATAATTTTTCTCCAGCTCCAAGGGATAAAGCTAGGAATTTTAGGGTCCATATACATCGGTCCCTGATTCTTTTTTTGTGGATCCAGGAATACCAAGCCGATTCAGAATCCTTAGAGATGATACGCCATAACAGTTTACATATCAAGGCTTTATTCTGTGCCTGTATGTTTTTAAGACCCATCCCACCTTCGCTCTTCGGGTAGCATATGTCATCCCAAACTACCTTAGCATTCACCTTCCCTTGAAGAGAGCCATTCCAAAGAAAATGCCGAATGTAGCATTCGATCGCTTTTAGAACAGATTGAGGCAGAATGAATATTGAGACCCAATAGAGGTGGATGGACGAAAGGATAGAGGAGACAAGTTGCAAACGCCCACCAAACGAAAGCCACCGATTCGTCCCCTTTCCTCTCATGTTTCTATTTCGTTGAAAATGTATATCTTCCCCCATCCATTTATCATTTTCATTGTTTATCTACCTGTTGTAGTGATGTATGATTATATTTGCCGAACTATATGCTCACCCTTGCTATCTCTCTTTTCAGATGAGAATACTTTGATACCCGACGAGACTGAGTAGGCAGTAGGAGCTTAATAGGCAACTGATTTGAAGTGTGACACTTGAGGATGTAGTTGTTTATTATGTATGAAACAGGAACTTGTAATTAATTTTGAGTACTCAGAGAATTTATATTCTGCGTCTTCTGTGATGATGATTTTATTGTGGATTATTGCATGGTCATTTTTCTACTGTATATACGGTTATTATGCTTCTGCAGGTATATTTTGTATTGATGATGGGTTTTTCTTTAACTGGCATCTTTTCCAGCCGATGTTATCCCATAGTTATGACGTCGGTGCCACCGGAGGTGTTGTGGTGGTTGTGGGGTCCTTGGTTTGTTAATAAATATTGTGGATTATTGTATTGGATTGTTTACAGGTGTTTGTATTTTGACAAACGTCCGATTTACAAATAAAACTCTACCTAATTTTCTACAGAAATTTATAATACTAATTATGGGCATGAGTTTGATGTGTTTATATATGGAGATTATTTAAGAAAAAATAATCCGGTCCATCATAGTTGATATTAGAAATAAAGGGTTGCCTTAGAATTGATCTGAATCGTATGCGGAAGCCTAGGTTGAATAAAGTGGTCGAAGGCGTAGGGTGACTAAGATAAGTCGAATAGTCCCAGTTGCTCTAGTTTATGCGACTTATGCGAAGATTTGGTCGGAATTAGTAAATATGAGTGGTTGCTAGGTTGTAGTACCTTAAGTTAGTGCTTTAGCTGAGATAAATTGATTAACTTAGGCTAGAAGGATAAGTGGGGATGTATAGTTTTCAATATCTTAGTTTGTGTCTAAGTGATAAGCTAATTTGTGTTGTCTTGTTCCGAAAAGAATATCTGTAGCCGATTGTACTGCTTAGACTAAGGTTAAGGCATGGAAGTGGTCAACCACATGATGGTGGGGGCCGGGCATCTAAATTTGTTAAATAATTTAGTGGGACTCGAAGATTTTAGAAGGTCTCGTTCGGACATGAACTAAAAGATGGAATGTTGAAGAAGAATACCTTAAGAATTGACTTTGATTGAATTTGGTCTGAGGATTAGGATTAGGAATGTTGAGATAGCATGATAAGTGAAATAGATAAGGCGAAACCATGAGCTTGAGGTTCGGATGACTTCGACTTGATTCTAGTGTTTGTAAATCCAAGAATGGTGAATTGTAACCGGTGTAATAATGATTATGTAAAGACCACAATTTCGAAAATCAGGAAAGTAATTCGGGTCGACTTATGTAATTCAGATTAAGAAAACATTAATCTAAAATAGTATTTGACAAATATACTAACCCCCTATGTCTTAGTTTTCTTGTATACTCAAATCCGATTCCTTTAATTTAAATTTTAAACCTGAAAGCCAGGAATTCATTGGGGATGTGTTAGGCAACTCGAATTTTGAGGTAAATAATCTCAGTTGATCATTGACAGATAGACTAACTTCCCATATAGTCATTTCTCAAAACCCCGACACCCGATCTTTTAAATTTCTATTTGAACCCGAAAGCCAGGGATGTAAATCGGGAGATGATAAGAAATTTGATTTGGGACAAAATTAATACTAGATGATCTTTAGTGTCTATACTAAGCTTCCATGTCCTAAATTTTCACAAACACATGCCCGAACACCTTGAAATAAATCCTTCAAGATAATCGGCAAAATGGGAAAGATTCAACAATCAAGGGGGCCTTATACTTAGCTGAATCCTAAGAATTCAGCATGAAATTTGTTACAGCACAAAGTAGAAGCCCCATTCAGCAAGGAGGGGTCCACGTTAACCTCATTTCACCATCCAATTAACATGATATATATATATATTTTAGTCCAGTTAACATGATATATATATATTTTAGTAAGAGATATACAGCTGTCTACTTCCCTAATATTTTGACTATTAAATTAGGGAAAGTGGATGGTGGCAGCAGCCTGCTTGGGACAGCAGGCAGCAGCTAGCTTGGGACAGCAGCTGCTTTTATAAGTAAGAGCCAGCAGCAAACGTGGGAAGAGGGGAAATAAACAGCAAGGATAATATGATGACTCAGCCACTTAAGTTTCCTACTATAAGAAACATGTAAAGAGAGGAAAACGTGGGAGATAAGAAGGAAAAACAGCAAGGAAAACAGAGAGAAAAATCAGAAGAAAGAAAACCAAAGGCAGCAAGGGAGTATCTGAAATTTTGCTGGCAAGTGTACTTCGACCCTTTCTTTGTTTGTTGAGCAATTTTTGGCTACTTTCTCTTGAGTATTGTTGATCCAATACTTGCATATGCTTCCTTAGTTATCATAAATTCATGAGGAGTTGCAAGAAAAAAATTAAAAATGGGTAAACCGGCCCTGGACACATGATAGTGTCCAAAATCGGGTTCTGCTGTGGCAGTTCCTGATGTTTGCTTCATTTCGACCACTAAATGGCCGAATTAGCCAACGACCAAAACTGGTCAAATGATCCTTATTTAATGAAGTAAAAGTGGGAAAAAAATGAGCCTCTAAAACGTTTAAGAAGGGGTTCAAAATTGGACCCAAACTCGGCTGCAGAATCGGCTTACTGGTTCTGCTGATGCTGAATTTCGGTTTCTGAAATTTAGCCAAACACCCCCCAAAATGGATTGATCCGGAGTCCAACCCAACTCGATTTGCTAGTATTAGGTGTGGACTGTCACCATGTAAATCGGCTGCCCAATGAAATATGGGTCGGATACTGAACCAGACCCATGAACAGCAAGGGTCTTACTGAACTGCTTCTTTGAGCAGTTGGGAAAATAATTTTAAATAAAATACACCCCGAATCCAAAATGGGCCAAATCGTGCCAGAAGTTAGCTAGGGCCTTGGATGTGATATTCAAGTATTTTCTCGTAAAAATCGGATCCAAATTAAATATGATTCGGATCCTCAAAGTTGGAACAAAATCTGTCTGCATCAGCTGATGCTGATGCAGAATCTGTTCTGGGAATTTGATCTGAACCAGTCAATACTTTGACTTGGACCGGCCTTAAACCAAATTTATTCTCAAACGTAAGTCCCTTGGCTACAAGTGGAAGCCCAGAACAGATCAAAAATAGACCGGATGGAACCATAAAAAAAATTAGGGAAGCAAAACTATCCTAGACAGTTCTGCTGAAACCCGAATGGGCAGTTTGTGTTGGCAGACTGAACCGGCCAACATCCGATCACCAAACCGGCTCAAATTTTGGCAAGAAATAGCTAAGACCAATGTTCACGTTGTGTAAAAATGTCTCATGAAAATGGGCTATATAACTCAGTGAACCGGTCCCTCAAAATCTTTCCCGAACCGGTTCAGCTTAAATGGTAATTTGAGCCCTTTATTCAAAAGGGTCGAACCGGGCCCAAATTTGACTAAAATTTGACTGACCCAATGACCAATAGACCTAAGAAGGATATTGGGATACTTATAAAAAAAATTTGGGCGCAAAATAATTATGAAACCTGGTCCCAAGCCTTAGCTGAACTGATTCACATGAACCGGGAAGTTTTCGGAATATGAATAAAATATTCAAGACCTTCCTTGACTTGACTTACTAACATCAATAAGTATTGAATTAAATTATTTAAGCTCCGGTAAATTAATTGGCCACCAAGTAGATTGAAAGACGCTAAGTATGGAACAAAGTTTTATATGCATTTTTCTGCATGTTCAAGGCCTATGAAATGCTATATTTGGATATCATTTGCTATGTTAAACTATATTCATGAAAGTTTGGAAGGGACTCTATGAAAATATGAAAACATTCAGTTACGTCTAGTGACGTTCAGTTAAGTTTTGCTAAAGTTTAGTTATATGAGATCCCTTCAAAGTTGAAAAAGAAAAGTTGGACCATGGATCTTTTTCAGATGGTGATATTCCCTGGCATGCCTTAGGATATTACAGTGGAAAATCGAAGAATTGTTTTTGTACGGTTCGTCCGTTTTGGCCCCGTCTACCGGGATTATAGGTAGTACCGCCCGCCTCGGGGTGTAAGAAGGAGGACAAGAATTGGATTGTGGAATTAAGCGCAATCCTGATTGTGAATGTAAGCACAATCTATCCTATTATTAGGATATTTGCCTTAGATTGTATGGATTAACACAATCCTTTCTTCGATTTATCCGTTCCGTTAGCTAGTGAGGCCCACTGGCCCTGGTCTCTAAAGATAAGGAAAAATAAATACAATCAATAAAAACTGAGAAATAAAGAAAGGTAAATGCATTGCATTTCATATATCTGCTCCTATTTATATATGGTAATGTATCTTCTGTATAAAATGCATGCCTTTGTATGTTATGTACACTGCTGAGTATTTGGCTCACTCGCTTGCTGTTTTCACTTCCCTTCAGATGAGTCTCAAGAAATGATGAAGGACGAACAAGATTAGGAAAGAAGTTGAGGTGGTCATAATTTTGTTATGATACATATGTTGTACTTGGGATGATGAAAAGAAAAATATATATATGTGTACTGTATAAAGTTGTAGCCGAGATATGTTGTATTTTAATGATAATAGAGTTGCTTCCGTTATGATATAGAATCTATGCTTCCGCCAGATTTAAATTCTTATGGATGTTTAGTAAGCATCTTCCTTAATTTAGACTAATATCATGAATGATTAATGTGATATTAGAGCCAGTATAAATTATGGCTAATGTTAAGATTCTGTCTATGATAATAATAATATTAATGATAAGTACAATGACGTATGGCGTGGGACGTCACAGATTAAATGTCTAAATTCTATGTGACTCGAATTCTGTGAAAGTTGAGACGTAGATCATAAGTATTGAAATGGTATTTGTGGTAGCCTAATGCTCAGGAAGATAAGAAATATTGTAGGACATCTACATGGGTGTTCTTTAATCGATAGGTATTCTGCCCAACAAGTTAGGAAGCAAGATTCTGATTGTAGTCAATTCGATCGCAAGATTGAGGAATGTCTTTATCCATGGTCGGACGGTGAAGAAGTCCAGTGTTTTAATTCGGGATTCTAAGGTATTAACACAAGGTGTTAAGTGTCGCCTGTCGTGATAAAAGGTAAGGCTCTTGGGTTTGATATTGTAGCCTAGTGTCATTTTGGGGATTCCAAGACTATGTTTTCATTTTGTTTTCAAGTTATGTGTAATTGGAGAATCTAGGCTTTGCAATAGTAGCATAGAGATCTACGACATTTTGGGTATATAGATATGATTGGTTGAGTTAATCTGAATTATTTTGTGGTGCCAATTTTGATGTGACGTTAAGGATGATTTGGTCAGTAAATCGTCGAGTTGATATAATTGGGTTGATAAGTACATTATGTCTTACAATCGAATTATGCAATTTTGGGTATGAGCCTGAGTTAGTTAATGTATCAATAAATTATTATCGTTTTACCTATAGGTCGTATTTCACGGGCTTTATGCTAGGTTTGTCTAATATTTTTTTTTTGGGTAAGTAACTAGGTTTGTCTAATAATGAGACCACACCTAGAAGTCATCTTGTGGTCACTAAGAGGCTTTGGTTGTATAAACATTTGAGGATGCTTCTTAAAGGAAAAGATTAGACTGGTTGATCTTGGATCGGTAGATTAAGACTATCGATATCCACATTGATCTTTAAGGACCTCATAGTTGAATCGTTTGATCTTTTATAAGGGTTTGATGATTTATAAGATCGATTTGTGCCCATGGCATTATCGATTGTGAACAATTGAGAACTGTTCCTGTGGCAGCCATCGAGATAAGATGGGCCGTTGCAAGTTTTAATGATGCTGTTTTGGTTTGTAGATTCATTGGCATGCTTATGAATTGTATAGGCTAGATCTTTCAGCCATAATTGGGTTAGTATTGTGATAGCCTCGTTGATGAGATCAAGGAATTATAGGAAGTGTGATCCTTAGTTGTGGGTTGTGTCATGAAATAAGAAGGCTGTTAGTCGCGTGTTTAGTTGAGGTCAAAGTGTGAGTTTTAGTAAAAAAAGATGTCATATCGGGTATGCAGCTTCTTTGGTAGCACGAATGTGGTCCTATAGAGATTTGAACGATAGTTAACCTAGGGAAGTCAGAGTAAGGTCACATGGGTGCACAGTTTCCTTAAGCTTAGTCGTGTCAGATAAGATATTCGTTAGGAGTCCTTCGAGGTTTTGTAATGTCCATGGAGCCTAGACTTAGAAGAGATCGGCATCCGTCAAAAGTAAGGTATGTGAGAATAACCTTTTAGGTTTGAATAATAATTGTTAACTATGTCATTTGGGCTAATCCCCGATGGACCAAGGGTATTATAGTAACGTGTATTGCCTTTCCTACATCTTTTGTGGGTAGTTACCCTCTTAATAAGTGGAGGAGAAACCCATGATCGGATTACTCTAACCATGCTTTGCAGATAGCAATTGGGGGCTGTTACTTCAGAGGTTTATAAGTCTGCTTATGGATGTAGCTACCATTTAACTAATCCTAGAGGCCTGAATAATCATATCGTGCAGAGGATGTGATATTGCACTAGTGTGAATGGGTAACTTGTTTAAAGGATGATAAGCCCTTGTGATCTTGTTTCAGGATTATTAGAATGATAAAGATTTTGGGGATCAGAAAGATTGTGCATGAGCTACCGAGGACTTTCCATTTATCTCGAAATTGGGTAGTGCATGCAGGTCAGATATGTTGACTTGTTGATATGCTCACGGGATAATAAGTTTGTTGTGTAGTTAGCTTCCAATGACCTAGGTGGTGATTTGAGGCTGTGTCAGGTTTTGGGTAATTATGACAATTGTAATATCTAATTTAGCTATAATTTGATAATAGTGGGATTTGTCTTTATGGTGTAGATTTTTTTGAATTTGTTCTAATTATGGTTGCTATGTAATATAAGTGTTTTGTATGGATTGTATATTTTAGGAAAATGTCAGTTTGATGACATGCCAATGAAATAATGACGATATGAAATATTTCAACTTTGAGGTTTGATTGCAATCTGAGGTTTATAACGAAATCTTCGCCAAGTTGGATTAAGAAATTTGGTCATCAAGTTAAATTAGATGTGCTAAGGAATTACTACTGAATGAATTGTAATTAGATAAATAATCAGAGTAGCGCGGCGGAAATGAGGTGAACCCATGTAAGAGAAGGTTCAATTTGGAATTTAGAAGGAATAGTTCCTTTTGAGGCTTAGGGTAGGTTTAAGCAAGAATTTATAGCCGCTAGAATTTTTGAGCTAAATCAAAGCAAAATTAATAGATTTGGGCTGCCCTAAAACTGGGCAGTTTTGCATGAGATCTCCCATGTATCATTAAGTGTGGAAGTGTATATGTGATCGTATTGGGTTATAGTCGAGAGATTAGGAATTTAACTCCTAAGGAGATTTCAACTTAGGTCTTGATAGAACGAATCAAATAATAATGACCAAAACGATTCAAATGTTTGAGGTTTTATGGAATAATCGTTTAACTGTTGAGATGATTTGGAAGTACCAGGAAGATTACCTCTGATTATGAAAATTCGAGGGTTGTTAAATTTTGAAGATGAAATTTCTGTAAGTGGGAGAGAATGTGATGACCCGAGTTTCGAAATACAATAATTAAGGTGTAATTGAATTAATAATGATCAAGGATTAGGTTTAGAATGTGAAAAATTAAGTTCGGAAGTAGAAAGAGGAAGTTGGGCTCTGTAAGGTATCAGTTTTCAAAATATGCTTTAATATAAGCGGTGAGGTTTCAGATTTTTAAAATATGATAATCGAGAGGTAATTAAGTTAAAACAAGTGAATTATGGTCAAAAGGTACGGGAGGGATTTGATTAAAAAGCTCTAAGATCTAGATTTGGCAAATCAGCGATCGAAGTTGTAAACCGAGAAATGTTATCTCGTAAATAAGATTTTGGGATTTAAATTGTGATAATCATGATTTATTAAGGTTATATAATCAAAAGTAAGGTCCAATGATATGAGAGATTTGGTTAGAATGGTCAAAATGGGTCTCGAATGGCGAAAACGCGAAGTAAGCTTACTGCAGGCCTGACTTGCGCCCTTTGTGGGCTCAAGCCCACGACGAGCACAGAATTCAGATTAGCAATGATCGCCATGCGCTCTCGGAGCACTCGAGTGCGGCCGGGCAGTGAGCCCGCACTCGATGTCCGCTCAACACAGGTTAAAAGTTTCCCACCGACTTTTAAGTGTCGCGTTTTAAAACAGGGGAGGTAGATTGTGTTCAGGCACTATGGATGACAAAAGCACGGGGAGAAAGAGAGAAAGGGAGTGAGAGGTGAGAGGAAGGAGGAAATTGAGGCCCAAGGAGTTCAATTCCGTCCGATAACTAGTTGAAAAAGTTGGAATACGCGTCAAGGTAAGTGTTCTCATACTCACTACTCGTTCTCTTTCGATTGTTACTTATTTTTTATCAGATATTTTCATCTCAATACCCACCCTAAATGTGAAAATCATGAACCCCAGGATTAATGATCAATGAATGTGTAGTTATTTGTCCAAATCGTTGTCCGATTCATCCGGTTGGATTCCGCCAAACCCAAACCTACGCGAAAATTGGGGCTTTCTGCTTTTCCTACTGTATTTTGTTAAATAGACCTCAAAATGTGAATCACCACATCCCAATTATGTATATACATCGGCCGAACGTCCAATTTCACAAGTTACGACCCGTTTGTGGCGTCCGGGAGCTTTAAATATCCCTTGACACTATTCACCCGAGATGAATGTATGAATTCGCATGATTTATCTCCATTTAATTGTTATAAAATTTATGTCTAAATGTTCATGCTACATTGTAAGCCCTGGAAATAAGAAATTGTGCTCCAATTGTAAAGAATTGTGCTCTAGAGGACCTCCAAGGTGAAATGGTATGTTGAGGTAAGAAATTTTGCTCTCCACCATATATTTAATGTCCAAGCACATGAAATGTAATGTCAAAAGACATAAGTCTGAAAAAAAGATATGAATTGTACAAGCAAATGGAGGAAAATTCACAAAGTACGATATGATAGATTTGATTTCCCGAATGAAGATATGTGATGAGAATGTGATCTCCCGATTGGAGAATGTAAATACAATGTGGTGGATCCTCCCTCAAGGAAATACTAAATCTTGAAACTATGATCATGAACTTATATTCATCGGATGGTGCCCTCTGGTTTGCCACATACATCATGGTGGGAACCCAAAGAATACTTCGTCTGCTCATGGGGGCAGGTGATGTTCATGATACGCCTTAGGACACTACTGTGGAAGAACAAGGGTTACCCTGGTCCCCGGGGGATATGGGGAGAATTATGATAGCCGAGTGCTGCAGGCCTAAAATGTAACCGATGGTCGAGTGCTGTAGACTTAAAATGTAGCCGATGGCCGAGTGCTGTAGGCCTCAAATGTACCCATGAGCTTTAGAATGTATAGCGAATACATTCCTTTCCTCGTTTTCTTGCATCGTTGGCTAGTACGACCTATTGAACCTAGTCTGCAATGATTAATGAAAATGTATAAAATATAATTCATATAAATATGTGACTGAGGAGATCCTAGATGTCCCCTTTCCTCTCTTTTTTTTTTTTTTGTTTCGTTGAAAGTGTATGTCTTCCCCCATCCATTTATCGTTTGCATTGTTTATCTGCCTGTTACAGTAATGTATGATTATATTTGCTGAACTGTACGCTCACCCTTACTATCTATCTTTTCAAATGAGAATGCTTTGATGCCCGACAAGATTGAGTAGGAAGTAGGAGCTTGATAAGCAGCTGATTTCAAGTGCGGCGCTTGAGGACTTAGTTGTTTATTATGTATGAAACAGGAACTTGTAATTAATTTTGAGTACTCAAAGAATTTAGATTCTACGCCTTCTGCAATGATGATTTTATTGTGGATATTTGTATGGTCATTTTTCCGCTATATATATGGTTATTATGCTTTCGCAGGGAAATTTGTTGGTGATGATGGGAGGATGACAATTAGAAGTACCGATTTGTTATATAACATGATTTAGAACATTTAATTGCCATTTGAACATACTTTAATGCATTTATCAATTTAATTTAGTCTTTACGGACCAGGGCCAGTAGATCGTACGAACTAACGATGTGAGAAGACGAGAAAGGATCATGATATCCCACATGATCTAATATCCAAACGACGTACTCGACATCAAAACAAACTGCCCAAATACGCCAAACACCACATGGGATACCTGCATACCAATCACCTGCTACCCTAACCTCTTGCGGTCCAGAGACAATTTTCCATCCTTCCATAGTAGTATCCAAAAGCGTTCCACAAGTATCACCCGTTAACATAAGCGGCCGAGTTACGTGGGCAAAGTAACCCTTGGGATCCTACCATAACACTAATGGCCAGCCAGAGAATACTAATTAATAAACGTAAGTCTATGGTCCTAGCTTCACAATTCATTATCCTTTTTGAGGGAGAATCTACCAAACTCATATCACAAACATCTCCCTCTGGGAGATCTAACTCATCAAATTCTCAAATGTGGAATTCCCTCCAAATATTCACAATTTCTTATTTGCTTACAAACTAACGTCTTCTAACAATTCGCATTGCATGCATAGATTTCCAAAATTCATAAAGAAAGGCAAAATTCCTTACTCATTTTAGTCAGAATTCGATTTGGAGTTCATCGGATACATTACCATTGCAAATGGGCTTATTCACATATCCCGAAACTTACAATACACATAATCAATTAAACATTGATCTCATAACAATTACAGGGAGTATAAACATGGAAATTTCCCATTTAACCTCGTATGAACAGTAACAGTGCCCAATTAACACTTTCGGACGCGGCGAACAGATCGTAACTTCTGAAATCAAACGTCCAATCAATGTATATGCATAATTAGGACGTGGGGATTCATACTTTAAGGTCTGTTTAGCCAAATACGGAGGGGAAAATGGGCATCCCAAATTGGGCGTTGGGTTAGGGCTTGGAGACACCCATCCGAACGAATCGGAGCACAATTTGGGCAATAAACTATATATTCCATGATCATTTAACGTGGGTTACATATTTTTCATGATTTGGGCGGATATCGGGGAGAAAATACCCGAAGAAAAACGAATAAAAATTAAGATAGAACAAAAAGTAGGTATGAGAATACTTGCCTCGACGCGTACTCCAACTTTTTTAACTAGCTCTCAAACGGAATCGGACTCCTCAGGCCTCAATCTCCTCCTTCTCTCCTCCCGTCGCTCTCCATCTTTCTGGAACTCTCGTGAAATGGCCAGAAATTACCGAAAGAAAATGCACGTGGGTATTTATACCCCGACTGGCGCTCGAGCGCCAGTTGAGCGATGCTCGGTCGGTGGCATTCTATCACTGCCATGCCCAGCTCTGCGCTCGAGCACTGTTCGAGCACGACGGTGCTGCCAGTGCTGCGCCTGCCACGTGCTGAAGCTCTACTCGAGCGTGGTGGTTCTGCCAATGGTGCGCTTCCAGTTTAAATTTTTTCCTCATATTTAATCCTAATTTTGATTTGTTATCATTTTAATTATTCTCTAATTATGACGTCATGGAACTCGGAACCTCACATTATTGGTTTCGTCCTATAGCTAACCGACCTAGATTTCTGGCCGGCCAGGATGAGGCCGACTCAAGAAGTTCGGTCGGTTTGGATCCTATGTGCGCTATTATTATAAAATATTGCATGATTATTTATATTCGTCTCGTTAATCATTTGTATTGCAATATGGACGGACGAGTGCTATAGCCCAGCAAGTGCTCCAATCTGTCACACTTAGTATAAACATTGACAGAGGTCATTAGAGTATTATGACCCGTTCCGTCACAAAAACTACTATTATAACCCCTCCTTATGAAGTTATCAAACAAGGGGAGGCGGTTTGGGGGACTACATGGGTTGGCTATTTTTATGAAAATCCTCTGTATTTTCATGCTATCAATTTCATTGCTAACAAAATTTGGGCTGGTTTGGGATTAGTCACGTTGTAGGCAATGACTTTGATTTATTCTTCTTTCGATTTTCATCCACTGTGATAATGGAGAAGTGTATGGCAGCTAGACCTTGGGCTTTTTCAAGGAGAACTTTGTTCCTCAAATGCTAGTTACCAGGGATGCCATTGTTCAAGGAGGAACATAAAACATTTCCTATTTGGATTAATTTGCTAAATGTGTTAGTGGAATTTTGGACTCCTTTTGGCCTAAGTTGGATTGCTAGTGCAATGGGAAAACCACTTCAATTGGATTCTAATACGGCAAAAATGGAACGCATGAAATTTGCACGTGTTTGTGTCGAACTGGGTGCTGGCACGGCTCCACCTACTAAGATCTGGCTGATTTCTGGGTTGAATTCAACTACCGCGCTGGTATCACATGTGATAGTGGACGTTGACTACCAATGGAAACCGTTCCATTGTAGTAGCTGCCATCATATTGGGCACAATGAGTCCTAAAGCAAATCTAAGAGGACTTACTGGCCTACGGGTAGAATTCTTTAAAATTTGCAATCCAACACTGCTCAAACAAGTATTAAGGAGAAACGGGGGAGTGCAAGACATTAAGGAAGCCCTATTACTGGTTCTGCTGTGAAATTTTCTAATGCATTTGATGTGCTTCTTCGTTGTGATGAAGCTGGTCCATCAAAGGCCAGTGACGGGCCTGCTGCTATTGGAGATCAAATGGGCTATGATTCAATTAGGCTGCCAATCGTGAAAATGCATATAGAAGTGGAGGAACAAAATTTGTTGAACCAAATAGATGATGAGTAGTAGAATTCTTCCTGCACAACTTCAATCTCCCATGGTCATTGTTCTGATACTGCCCCTTCCATATTTATAGCTACTTCAGGAGGATTGAGGGCAGCTAAATGAATTTTGATGCCCCTTTTTATCGAGCAGCAACAGGATTAGACAGACTTAGGGGTTTCGTCTTCAAGCAAGGATGATACTGATAGCTCGGATGGAGGGGCTACCGCAGAGTATGGTCAACGGTATAATGGCCTACAGAAACTAGGATCAATAGGGACAAATCCATATTGTTCTGAGCTATTGAGGACAAAAGGAGAAATGAGGAAGGAATCAACAGTCTCTGGAGCTAAATCGAATTCGGTTGATAAGAATGGGGATGTGCCCCTGTTGTTTCACGATCCAGTGCATATAGCTATTAATTTGAGAAGGAATGCTGAGGAGGACCAGTATGCAGCTGTTAAGACCATTGCTTAGAGAGATGGACCACAACAAGTGGTGCTATGCAGCTCCAAAGTTTGATTTGCATGTGTCCGGCACAGATCTATAGCTGGTAGCTAGCCGAGTTGAAGCGACGTGCCGGTCTACCAGATTGTCTGGGAGGGCGTGCTGATATGGTTTTGTTGCTGACTTCGTCTTCGGTTTGGAAGGCCTGTTGCTCTACTGGGCTACCTGGTTCCCTCTCCTCTATGTACCCGGTATGGGGGCTGATTGATCCTGTGTTGACATATATAGCCGATCTAATGTTTAGACGATTGAGCTGAAGACATTTCTATTGTGTCACATGCTTTATGATGTTTTGATTGTATTCTTATTTTCATGACTTGTGTCATGGTGCTTTGGGGTTACCCTTTGTTAGAGACATTTGTCTAATTGGCATATTCCGTGACCATATGTATTATTGTATTGATGTCGGGTTGTGGGTTGTCGGTTTAAAATTCATTCGGTCCGCCCTCCAGCCGCTCGAGCCCATCCCATGCCTGCCCGCTCGCCAAGAGCTCGATTCCCACTCGAGCGCATAAACCAGAATGATGGCCGCTCGCCTTCCGCTCGATATCCGCTCGAGCCGATAAACCAGTATAGTGCCCGCTCGACACGCGCCCTCTGTCCGCTCGAGCGCCCGCTGGGTTTCTCCAGAAACCCTACGGCCGCTCGAGCGCCGGTCCAACGGACAGAATTTTTAAACGCGTTTTTGGCTCCACTATAAATATTGGACTTATATTTTTGAACCCTAGGAATTCTGGTGAACTGATGTACGTGCCTCTTTGAGAAGAAAACCCTCTCATGCTTCAAGATTGTTGTTGCACATCTTGAGAAAACTCATCACTAAAAGATTGCTCTACATGTTCATAAAAGTTTTCTCACCCACTTTCTTTCACCATTGAAATTGTGCCTTCTACCATCGTTGGAGACTTTGGTTCGTAAAGAATGAGACTTGTTCGTGATTGGAAATTCAAATGGTTCGAGGGAAGATTGACGTGAAGACCGGAAGGTGTCCGGTTCCGTTGCCACGGGCAAATCCAAGGAGTTCCTTGGTAGGGATCACGTGACGGGAGTAAGTCGGCTAGGTTAGCGCGTCGTTACCACTGGTCTGTAAGTTGATTTTCATAATGCATTGCTTCCCTGGCCGTTAAAGCCCGGAGTGTTTTTCTCGATACCGTGGGTATCGAGTTTTCACTTCGTGACCAAAAATCGGATCTTTTTACTATTGTTTATGCTTGGCTATATCTTACTTGCTTGTCCATATCTCTAACATCTAGAATTAAATATTCGTTACGTGTATTGAATATTTAAAGTATTTGTGCTTCCGCTATAATTTTTCCGGGGTCGAAACACGTTAGCACGAAACGTGCCTTTTTTAATTGGTATCAGAGTCTTACCCCGATCCGCGACCCTCGATCTAGATGTACACGAGTGGATCGCTCTCCGTTCCTCCCTTCTTTGATGGGAGTAACTATGCCTATTGGAAGGTCCGGATGAGAGCCTTCCTTAAATCTCTAGATGAACGTGTTTGGGCACATACCCAAGTTAGGTGGACTCTACCCACTAGTTTCTCTGGTAACCAACCAAAAGACTTATCTTCATGGACCAAAGATGAACTCGATGCATGTAATTGGAACAGTAAGGGGCTACATGCTATTTTTGTGGCTGTATCTCCCGATGAGTTTAAACGTATTTCAATATGTGAGACTTCTAAAGATGCGTGGGACATTTTAGAAATTACTCATGAAGGCACGAAGCTTGTTAAAAATTCAAAATTACAAATGCTCACCACTAAATTCGAAGAAATAAAAATGAAAGATGATGAGACCTTTGATGAGTTCTATGCTCAATTAAATGATATTGTGAACTCCACATTTAATTTAGGAGAACGAATCCCTGAGAACAAAATTGTTAGAAAAGTTCTTAGGTCACTTCCTGAACGATTTAGACCTAAGGTCACTGCTATTGAAGAAAGTAAAGACCTTGATAAAATGAAGATCGAAGAACTTGTAGGATCCCTACAAACTTATGAGCACACCTTACCACAGTCAAGGAAAAACAAATCACTTGCTCTAAAATCAAGTAGGGAAGAGCAAAATCGGGATTCCGATGAAGAATCGTGTAGTGACAATGAATTTTCTTTATTTGTCAAGAATTTTAAAAAGTTTTTAAAGACAAATAAATCTTCCTCAAAAAAATTTGATGTGAACTCAAAACGTTCACCTAAATTTGAGAAGAAAGACCAGCATGAACTCAAGGATTCCAAATCAAAAATGACTCAAGGAGTTCAATGTCATGAATGCAAAGGGTTTGGTCACTATCGGGCTGAATGCCCAAACCTTAAACGCCAACAAGGTCAAGCCCTTAAAGCTAAAATGACCTTAAGCGATGACGAAGAAGAAAATGATGAAAAATGCTCTGAAAATGGCCCTGTAAAATACATGGCGTTTGTGACCTCAATGTGTGACAACGCTGTAGAGAATATTAATCAATCTGATGGCTCTGAGGCTGAGCCAGAAGCTGAATTTGATGGCCTTCAAGAAGCTTACGATAAACTGTTTAGGAAATGTTTGAAAGTAAAAAAATTAAATAGAACCCTAAACGGTAGGATCACTGATTTGGAAAAAGAAAACTTCTCTCTACAATCCAAGGTTGATACTAAAAGCCAAGAAATTGAGAATTTGAAAATCTCATTTTCTAAACAAATCACGACCTTAGAATCTGAACTTAAGGCCACTAGAAAAGATTTGAAACAATTCTTAAATGGGTCAGCAAAACTTGATCATATGCTTGGGTTGGAAAAAAGTGGAGAAAATAAACATGGGTTGGGATATGTTAAAAATATGTTCCGAAATGACGAGAAACCCAAAATAATTTTTATTCCCACCGTGAAAATGCCACACCAACACGCTAACACATCAAAAGTCTCTAAGCAACCGGCTCGACGTGTGGCTCCTAAATATGTCCCAATTCATTTGCCAAAACTACTGAATCGAAAAATGCTGAATAAATCAACGGAACCATTCAAGTCTTCTGTCAACCTTAATCAACGATCTATGGACCGTGCCACCATGCCTAAGTTTCTGCCTACTTGTCATGCGTGTGGAAAAGTAGGCCATATTCGTCCTCGATGCTACATTGTAAATTCCTTGCACAACGAAAGAAAATGGCCAAAAGTGGATAAACTCTTTGATCACCTTCAAAAACTAAATGAACAAGTACAAAGATTAAACCAGAAAGTGAATTTGGGGAGAAGCATTTGGGTTAAGAAAAGTGAGCTAAATTTTCCTACGGTAAATTCTGGATCAATGGCTCCTACACTGTTCTAAATAAGAAGAAATTTAAAAAAAAATTATATTCAAAACAAAAAAAAGGAGCGGATTTCTCCGCTCGCTCGCCTTGGGCTCGAGTTGCCGCTGCCTGCCTTTATCTTCGAGCAGGCAGCAAGCGCGGCAGCATACCCTCGAAACTTTTCTCTTCTGCTGCGTCGGCCGTCCCTTTCCTCTCCCTCTCCACCATTATTGACCAGATCTACTGATTTCTTCACCGATTTCGGGCGTTTCTCAAGGTAATTTCCTCCACCTCCTTCTCGATTTCGTTTTCGGTGACCGCCACCGTTCTTGGTGGTGTCGGCTGCGATTTGGCCCCCTTTTGGGTGGCTGCTTCACGGATCCCCTTTTTGCTCTCCTCCTTCCGTCACATCCACCGGTTCTTGCGTGGATTGTGTTCGTTGCCCTTGGATCCGTGAATCCTCGATCTTCCTTACCCATCGCCGTTCCTGGCGTTTCCGGTGCCGATTTCCTCTCCTCACCATCCGGACGCTCCGATTCACTATGTGGGTGCGTCCTCCTGCTGTCAATCGGCCGGAACCGTGCGTGCTGGCGGTGTAGCTCCGGTGGGCCTCTGGCGCTGCGTTCTGTGGGACTCGCCAGCTACCCTGTGCCGTCCGTTCTCCTTCCAGCCGTCGTCGACCTTGAACGCCGGTACTGTTCACGGGGCAGTCACGTGCACGGCATTCCCCCCACCAAACCCTCCCAAATTATATAAATAAATAAATATATATATATATATATCTTTGTTTATATATATATATATGTATATATATATTTTTTTTTCCACCCTTTTATCGTTAAATTGTGGTGTTCAATTTTTTTCAGATGTCGGCTCCTCGCAAATCTATGTCACGCAAGTCGAGTGGCAAATGCACTCGCCCGAGTGGGATCTCAGCTCCTGATCGCTTTATTAGTCCTGAGGTCGAGACTCTTTTTCAAACCCGCATGTCTCATCGGCAACTCTCCCTCGAACGGGAAGTCCG
>JAODPA010072103.1:0-30484 GCA_025585075.1 Nepenthes mirabilis
ATCGTATTTTATAAAGATCAGAAAAAAATATACAACTTCTCTGATGCGAGTCCCACATTGAAAAGTTAGAGGCAAAACCTCCAACTTATAAGTTAGGGAGCTTTCCCTCCTACTAGACCGATCTTTTGGGATGGACTCTCCCTCTGACTTATGCTCGCATCAAATGGTGCTTTCATTGAGACCAGTCCCGATCCGGAGAGGGCTACCTGCAGAGAATTCTGACCGAAAATGGCTACCTGCGGAAAGGCTGACCTAGTGTCGGTGCGCCGGGGAGGAGTAAAGCGTCGTAGAGTGAAAGTCGCCGAGTGAAGTGTCACAGAGTACAGCCTCCGAGGTCGCGGCTATTGACGGAGAAAGAAATAATACGAGTCCCACATTAAAAAGTTGGAGACAAAAACTCCAACTCATAAGTTAAGGAGCTCTCCCTCCTACGAGACCGATCTTTTAGGATGAGCACTCCCTCTGACTTATGCTCTCATCATTCTCTCTGGTATTGAATACGCAACCTATCAATATTCAACTCCATTCCAAAAATATTTTTTTACCGCTAGCCTACATATACAACACTAATGTATAATCAGTTGAATTTCTTAAAAACTTTGATATACTTGACGATATATTTTTCTTCCATTTTTATATAGTTGTTTTTAAGTCATAAAATTTATTCTGAAGAGAGAGAGAGAGAGAGAGAAGCATAAATGAGAACAAAAACACTTCAAACCACATGGTGAGCCAAAATACTCGTCAACATTCTAAGGAAAGAAAATAGCATTAATTCTAAAGAAAAGAGCATCGAAGAGAGAAACATCAAGCCCTCTTAGAGAAAATCAGATCGAAAAAAATCCCAGTTATGCCAGGATTTGGACAGGGGAAGGGCCACTTAGGTCCTATTGTTCTCAGGTTATACCTTATATTACGCTATAGGTTATTTTTACAGCTCAAATTTATGGTCATGCGACAATTCTATTGTTACACCGAAGCTCCACTTTACATGCTTAAACCAAGAAAGAAATATCCACCACTCGGGTCTATATTTCTTTTTACACACACAGCTACAAAGCCTACTCCAATTGATATCCACCTCGAAGTAAAAATTAGGTTTTAATTGACTCATTTAAAATAAAATGAGAATGCCACTCCACTTTCAACAAGCTCAATCCCAAATTAAAAGCAAATCCTAATCCACATTACTCTTAATTGGACAATAAAACACGGAATATAGTTAACAGATTTAAACCACAGAAACCATCATCCTACAATACATGGGCAATGCAACGCACGTCTAACCCTTCCAAAACCACACAATGGATGATCCTTACACGCTCTTATGCAAATTTTGGCAGTCATTAAGTGTGATGTGTTGCTGTTAACAAACAGTAAGGAATTGCAATAAAACAAGATTGCCTGAGGTCTGGACATGATGACACCAGTCCATGGAAAGCACGAGACCTATGCCAGGTGGTCACAACGCAGACAGCTCCTCTCTCTTAAGCAGCTGTTACATCAGCCATTTCCTGCTCCACTGTGTTTGGTGTCACTGGATAATACTGATAGTGAAGTTCACCGACATCATCTCCAGAAAGTTTCTTCCACCCATTTGGTCCAACATGGTAAACTGGAGAAACAACAAATTTCTTGATTATGCTCTCCCGCAAGCATCCAAAAACACAGACGTGAGTGGGATCATAGTGTCTGTGTATAAGCATTTTCATGCGTGTACAGTACATGAGAGCACATACCACTAGCAACTCCACCACTGGCACCATCACGGAAAGTTGCATGGTAAATAGCCCGTCTAGCCAACTCTGCAGCTTCTTCGATCGTCATATCATAGCGGTACCTAGAAGAAGCGCGACGCAAAAACAAGACAAATATGAGCACTGCACAGAGTGTGATAGTCAAATTATAGGAATTCTTGCCGGTGTTCATGAGATATACAAAAGCTCATATTCAACTTGTATGCGGCTGTGAGGAAAGAATAGCAGGGAGGGGAAGAAGCGGTAGAGGCTGTGTGATGATAATAACGTTGCAAAACATGCATGTAGATGAACCAGCACAACAAAATAATCTAATAACTGACTTGCCAAACAGTTGGTCGTCGTAGAACAGAGTCCCAACCCCTTAAATTTTCTATAGCGGCCTTAAATGAGAAAAACAAGGTACAGGAACAATAAACAGAGGACAAGGAAAAAGAGCACAAGTCCATAGATGCAAATTGACTTAGAATTGTTCCACATCCAAAGCATTTTAGCATATATATAATTATTTTTCATAAATAAGTTGAACCCAGAAAGTTTAATGCCCCCAATTTTCCATAAAATATGAGCATTTGAATTCACAAGGCTACCACCACCACCATAGCTAAGGAAGAATTTTCAGCAGATGCCAATACTATACAACCCACTAAAAGATAAAAATAATATGATGGCTATACCAACAATCCATAAAAATTTGAGAGTGAGCAGGAGAGAGGATTATCGCGAGAGAAAAAAGTACCCATTATCAAGAACACCATAAGCATACGGTGAACCAGACCCAACCGAGAATCGAGTCCCTTTGAGCCTTCCACCTTCACTGTCCACATAGTAAAGACCAGGACCCTAAAACCCACATGGAGCGCACGTCTTACAGAATTCAGACAAAAAGGCAAGCCAAAACCACCACATTGAGAAAAATTAGTCATTTACCGTCACATCCCATCCAGCAATCATGGTCCCAACAGAAAGGCCCATGCCCCGATAAGAATAAAGAATATTTGCCAGCAGTTTTGAAGCCCCTGTAACAGAAATTCTTTGCTTGTTTGCCAATTCATGTAGCCGGCACTGAAATATTAAAACTAGCTGCCATTAGCTAAAAACAACATGAACAGAAGCCAACGGCAAATAAAAGCCAACAACACATCCACATAAATAGATGACTGCGGCACAACTATATAAACAGAGGCCAACTCAAACTCCAATTCTGCATATCATAGAGGCCATTTCATATCATTAGCTCTATTAGTCCAACTATATTTTAGACCTGCAACTCTCAGCTATTTCATATCATTGGTTTTATTAGCTTGACTACATTTTACTCTTACAACTCTCGACCATCTCATATTAATAACTCTATTAGCCTAACTACATTTTAAGCTTATAACTATTAGACATTTCATATTATTGACTCCATTAGCCTGACTATATTTTAGGCCTACAGCTCTCAGCCATCTCATATCATTGGCTTAATTAGCCCGACTACTTCTTTTCCTGACTTTTTCTTTTACGAGTAATACAACATTTATTCTAACAAGTGAATATTTTTTTTTCTTTTTGACAATTAAAAAAAATAAATTAAAGACTTTAATATGTTTGACAATTGATAAAATTGGGCATATACCTCCGATTACACGGGATATGATAGGCACCATTTCCCCGTTTGATAATGGATAAAAAAAATAAATTAATTATAACAAGCCACTCAATCAAAGGACACTGATAATAGATTACTCTCCAAATTAGCCATTTAACTACGGATGTGCATTGTATGATCGTGCACTAAACAAAACCAAGCTAACAATAATTTCCAGGTGTGGTTTGTCAAGAGGCAAATAAAGTCTGAGCTGGCTCGATATTTTTTATTGTTAGGTTATTTTATTGGTCCTATTTGAGTCTTTTTATTTATTAATTGTACTCAATCATAACTCTAAACAAGCTCTGCAGATAAAAAGGATCAAGTGTATATAAGGTGCTCATATGCATTTAGGAATGTGACCCCACACATTATGGACACCTAAATGGCACTCATATGCACTTTCCAACAATTCCATAAATGAAGCACATATGAATGGCGCACATGCACACTTAGTGGTAGTTCCACTCATGAGGCACACATAAGGGTGCACGTGTGCAGATAATAGTAGCCACATGCATGAATCGCACATGAAGAGCATTCATGCGTGCCGGCGTTCGAGCCAACAAAAGAATTTAACTGATTCTGTGTTTAACCCTAATTTTTAGCCACACTTATAGAGTTATTTCTCTTCACCAAGCCATCAACCAAATTAACATTGGAGAGAGATTTTTGATACTAGTTGAAATAAATGGGATAGTCATTAACACTTACCGTTTTAACCCTTTACGATGCGAAAACATAAATTACACAAATATTCAATAGATAAAAAGAACATTTACTTCCAAATACTACGAATATAAAACAATAATCCTATTCATTTAATATCACCAATATCAGCAATGAACAAAATGCAGAAAATAAATCAACACAATATAATGATGACGAGCATCTCATGAACCAAACAGTTACTGAGTAAAATCTTCCGAGTTTTTCAAGCCATTAAAGGTAAATTCACTATGAGCAAATCAATATACAAACCAGATAATATAAACGTTAACCCTTAGCTGACTTACTTCTGACAAATGACCCATATCGAAGAACAATTTGGATTTACTCCCTAACAACGGAACCAAGCACCTTTGATCGTATCATAGACTTTACCATCTCAGGAACGATCAACACTTCTGAAACTCCAAGATCCAAGTCATCATCAAAACTCTAAAGCTCACGAGTCTGGAACAAGTGTTTGATTGTGGTAAAAGGATTTTACGATTTGAAAACCTAAACTTTTGGATAACAAATAATGAAAGATGTCTCCTTTTTTTTTTCACACTTCTCTACCTATCCTTCTCTTCAATAGTAACTTGGGTGACAACTAGATTAAGAAGTGTGGCTAAAAATTAGGATTAAAAACGCAAAATTGGTGAAATTCCTTCACAAGCGTTTGAAAGTTGGCTCGAACGCCAGCCCACATGAGTCCCTGTCACGCGTGGATCAAGCATGAAACTGTTGTTGTATACGTATATGTGCCCCTGATTTGTGCCTCATGCATAGAGCTACTGTTAAGTGCAACGTGCGTCCTTCATGCGTGCTTTATGTATAGAATTAGAAAGTGAGCATGAATGCCCTTCAGGCATCCCTCATGTGTGAAGCCACATTTGTAGATGCACATGAGCACCTTTTACTTACCCGATCCTTGCCATATTTAAAGAAATTGTCTTGAGTCACAACCGAGCACAATTAACAAATAAAAAGACTGAAACACAACTCAATTAGGACTAAATTTTGTCACATATATGTCAATAAAATAAACCTAACAATATATCCTTTTGACAATTTTGCGGCAAAACCACTTAATGGATGCAAATAAAAAGCTCTAATTACCACCAAATTAGAGCTTATTAAATAACAACCGTATAGACAATTGAACATGATGTTAATGATGTGTAGTATTTGATAAACGCGTTTCCTTGTAAAACATACACTACTGGAAAAACACAGGCAATAAATCAAACACATATTAGTATCAAAACAATAGAACATAATACATCACTATGGCTAGTAGAATAGTCAAGATATAAAGTAACAAGGACAATAAATAAAACAATAATCAGCAAAATTAGTAATAAAACATAATACTCCCCTTAGGAAATATAACAATACATTCAGTGAAAACATGTCAGAACATGATGTCAGCATCATTGACCCCAATCTCACAAATCTCCCCCTTAATAGCACACATCTCCCCCTTTTTGACACAAATTGGCATCAATCTAAGAATCAAACTCACCACCTGAAGTCTCTACTACATCACTAGGCATCACTCGCTGAATATATTGGTCCTATCAATCAGCCCTACATTCAAGAGTGGTCATCCGGGTCTAAATATCTCCATCACCGGTCCAGAGAGCATTGAATTGTATTTTATTACTGATTATGCTGATTATTGTTTTATACATTGTCTATGCTGCTTTATACCTTGATTATGCTACTACCGTGGTGATGTATTATATCGTATTATTTTAGTACTGATATTTGCTTGATACACCACTTATGTTTCAGTGGCATGCATGTTCCTCAAGGAAATGGGTCTATCGACTGCTACACATTACAGCATCATGTTCAGTTTTCTGGGATATACATAATTGTTATTGAACAAGCTCTAATTTAGCAGTAATTAGAACTTACTTTTTATTGCATCCTATAAGTGGTTTTGTCACAAAATCACCAAATAGGGAGATTATTAGGTCTATTTATTACCAGGTTTTGTAACAAAATCACCAAAGAGACAAAATCACCAAAGAGGGAGATTATTAGGTTTATTTATTAATTGTGCTCAATCATGACTCAAGGCAATCTCTTCAAAGTGAAAAGGATCAGATGCATAAGAGACACTCATGTGCATTTGGGAATGTGGCTCCACACATAAGAGATGCTTGAAGGGCACTCATGCACACTTTCCAACAATTCTACGAATAAAGGGCACACATCGCACTTAGCAATAGCTCCACACTTGAGGCACACCTGAGGGTGACATGTGCACAGATAACAGCAGCTCTACACATGATCCGTGTGTGAAGAGTGCTCGTGCGGCCTGATATTTGAGCCAGCGTTCGAATGCCAGTAAAAGAATTTCACTAGTTCGGTGCTCTTAATCCTAGTTTTCAACCACACTCATAAATAAACTCTTTTTTCTTATCCTAGCCATCACCCAAGTTAATATCAACGGGAAGGAAAGGTGGAGAAGGGGGGGGGGAGTAGAAAACAACATTCATTATTTGCGATCCAAAAGGCTAAGTTTTCTCATCCCAAAATTCTTCTATCACCATCAAACACTTGTTTCAAGCTCATGAGCCTTCAGAGTTTCATTGATAAGTTGGATATTAGAGTTCCAAAAGTGTTGGTCATTCCCGAGACAATGAAATCCAAGATAGGATTGAAAAGCATCCGGTTCCATTATTAGGGCGTAAATCTAAGGAGTTCTTTGATAAAAATTACTAGTCAAGAATAAATTAATTAAATGTTTGTGCATCTATAACATATTAAGTTGCCTTTTTCATAGTGGATTTATTTTTAATGGCTTGAAAAGCTCAAAAAATTTTACTCAATAACTATTTGGTTGAAATTTCCCTATGTCACTGTATCGTGCATTGATTTATTTTCTGTACTTCATTCATTGTTTGTATAGGTGATGCTATATGGATAAGATTGTCATGTTATATTCATAGAATGTAGAGACAAATATTTTTTACGTACATTATTAAATATTTGTATAATTTGTATTTCTACATCATAAAGAGTCAAAATTGTAGTTGTTAAGAACTACCCAATTTATTTCACTTTTCCTACTCTGTCCGGTTTGATATTTGAAAGGAAGCAAACCAGATTTACAAACAGCAATGCGTATTTCCAGTGGTGTAATATATGTCTTTTAGTTTGCACAAATGTTTAAGTACACATTATATACTTAAGGATTTCTGGTATATTCACGATATATGAGATAGATGATAGGAAATTATACAAATCATACACACATTTATCAAATGTGAACCAAACAGCACTAACCAGTGTTAGATTTCTATAAAGTCCAGTGCATTAGATAAAAAAACTAATGACAAACAACCATTGATACAAATATCGGCCGATATACATCCGTGTCGAGGTCTCTAATACGACCCATTAGCTTACGATATACAAAAATGTTTTTCCATATAATAAATACAATACCGATATGTATTTCCGATATATCCAATATTGGTATGATCGTAACTAATACTGATACGAATATTTTCAGCCACGCAAATAACACCCAATCACAATACAGACACCTCTACACTTACCAAACTTCAAGATGTAAGGTGCTGTCTTTGACCATGTAACAAAACTGACATTTACCTTGTAATTATTCTGAGCCAGGCAAATCTATTCGTGCTTTCCTCTTGCTGCGACTCGAGGCACCAAATTACTTACATCATAGTAGGTACAAATTTGAAGGCAAAAAGGCCTCCATTAGATGAGAATTGTAATGTTGACGCCATTGTCCAAAGTAGTTCACATAAGAAGTATTATTACAAACGGGATTGAACAGGATGACCCTCACTGTCTTCTTTGTGGATATAACTTGGAAACCTTTTGACATCTGATCTTTCTATGTGTTGCCTGATGTCTATGATTTGAACTTTGGGATTTAAAATACTGGATCACCTTATTTTATTTGACAGGTTGAATGTTGCAACTCATTACCTGGCATTGCAAACATGCTGAAACAGAGGAGTGAAAATCTTTAACTCTTTCTCTTCTTGTGGTGGATATTCTGCGAGGTAATAGAAAAGATATTCTTCGCAGAAGAGGGGAGACATTTCTTTAGGCCACTTATTTTGGCAGGTTAAAAAGGGCTAGGTGAAGCTTCAAAATTTGTTTTCACCTAATTCTACAGTGGACAATACTGCTGCCGGTAACCCCACTAGCAATGCAGCTGTTGGAATCATGGCTCTGGGTCATGTACATTTTGATGTAGCTGTAAGGGAGTCTTATTATATAGCAGCAACAGTGTAAAGCGGCCAAGAGACACTTATAGAAAAAAAAAAATTATCCTGCTGATCCAAAAGTGTGAGAGAATGTGGCTGCACACTTTGTGTGTGTTCAATCAGAGGTACATCTTTCAGAATATTTTTTTTATCACAGGAGATTGTGCTTCCATGGTTCAAGGACTAATTCCTAGAAAGTGCAATCGTGGAAAGTCTATTAATTTTTTTCCAGACAAATCTTGCGTTTAACAGATTCAGGCAAGTGTGACCCTCTGAAAGGTAACAAGATCTGGAAATAATGTTGGGGATAGCTTGGCATTTTGGCTGTATTTTCATAAGGCAGAAGTTTCATCATTCTAAGTGATGTTTCCCCTTAAGAAAACTTATCATTAAGAAAAGAAAGAAATGTTACTTACCCAAAAAGAGAAAGGAAATAAAATCCTATAAAAAATTAACACCAAACAGAAGAGAACTAGGCTAGTGGCCAATAGATCCTGGTGTATACACCACCACACAGGTAGAAATAAGCACTCAAATGCAGGGTTTAATAAAAAAGCATCAATACCTTGTCAAGGCCCCAAAATCATGACATACGAATAAATTGTTCAAAAAAAAAAAAAAAAAAACCAGAATCACCTTAATGCCCAAGTTTCTGTGCCAAAACTGGCAATCAGCAGCTCCCCCAGCCATTGTGCCAAGCATGTAGGGGTTGATTTCAATGATTTTCTTCACCGATTGAGATGCTGAGAAAAATTCAACACCCAATTGTAACTGAAAATGAGCGGACCAACTACAAAGATTTAACATCAACTACAAAGATTTAACATAAACTTTACAACTTCCTAGTTGGAAATTAAGTAAATCATAATTGTCAAAAGCCTGAACACCTTGCCATTGCATTGTTTCATGTTATGTCACTGAATCCAATGGTGCTAACTGACTCTTCTTTTCCACATCCTTATTCTTACTCCTTTCTGGACACTAAAGCTTCTGATACTATGGAACCAGCTTTCTTAATTAATGTGTAGGAACTTGCAGGTGAATGCAACATGTATTATCACTCCTAACTTCAATGATAGTCAATGCCAACAAGAACAAATCCACAAGGCCATGGGGCATTTTATCATTTACAGCTTCAGAACAAAGCCATAAGGAATGTGGTATGCATTATCAACTATTACTTATATTCACATTTGCAGTCAGGCATGTTGTACACACACAGGTTTCACACTTTGCACTTCCTTCAATTCCAATGCAAAAAACTTCCACTTACTTGTTGAAAGAAAAAAATGCAAATACTTCACACAGACAAAAATCGAAAAGCAAACACTTCAACATCTTATTCAATGCAAAAAAGAATGTGAGATAGACCACATCAGTCATTTCAATTAAGCCCTGAGTAGAATATATGCTGGAGACCAAGGAATCCCCCTCCAACACCCATCAGCATGACAAAAGACAAAAGTAATAAATAGATAGATAACTCAAAATGAAAAGAAATATTCTCAATAAATAAGACTATCAACTCCAGTAGAACTTGTGAACCTAGACAAATTAAACTAGAACTTACATATATATCCTCCCATGCTTGCACGAGAATCAGCAGCAACCATGACACCTTCTCTAAAAATGAAAGCAAGTGTTGTTGTCCCCTTTGCGGGCTTCACCATCTGTATTGCCTCCTTCTGAAAGCCATCAAACTGAGAACACAAGAAGGGAGATGAGATAAATTTTGGGGGGTAACAAAGTGCGATTAATCAATAAATCAACAGGTATTCAGAACAAATCCCAAGAGACTGGACATTTATTTAACAAATAGATCAGAACTAACATCGCTAGTGTTTGGAATCTTGAATGATGGGGCTGTCAAAAATCCATCAGATAGATCCTCACTGCAACCCCCAAAGAGGGGTGGAGTTGACTCAAGACCACTTGTATCAAGCTTCATATTTAAGCCTATAACCAACAGAAAGCAACAGAAATTAATAACTACTGATGATGAAAATGGGCCTTGTCACCACGCGTACAAGCTCCGAATCTTCAAACCTGATATTGGGCTTACAAAAACCAAAATACAAATTAACACATACCACGTAACAATGTGACTTCTGCAAAATATACAGATCCCAAAGACACCCTCAATCAATTCCTTCCCTTCATCATATTGCGATTTCTTAGTAGTAAAGACAACCAAAATTTCAAACCACTGATCCATCTTAAAGCATAACCAAAAAGACAATACTATTTGGTTTGAGGCTTTCGGATTCTAATACCAAAGCCGAGTACCGTTGGAGAACAAGTGTCTTTTTCAAAATTTTAAGAACCAAACATTACATGTAAGCCAGTATTTTCCAATTCTTAACCACATTCCTAGCATCGTCGAAAAACCGTGGTTTAATCCAAAAAACAGGAAAGTTTTCTACCCCGGTATATTTGCAAAAGAAAAAAGAAGAATCTTATTTCTGGCACTCTGAGAGTCGAGGGCGAGAGAAGGGGGGGAGGATATTTGAACTCGTGCAAAGAACGAGTCGAATACAAACTCAATGAAAGCGTGTCAATTATTAATTATAGATATATCACCAGCCAGGTCGATTGAAATCAGCGTACTTCTAAACTAAGACAACAACCGCTTTCAATTCTCAGTTCAGTCTCCAGTCCTAATTTCTCTCATAAACCAAACAAGGTGCAAGCATTCGTCTATGAATCAACTGATTGACCATAAATTTTACCGCATCCATTGATTCAACGAAGAAATTCAATAGCACAAGTAAAATGAATCTGGGAAGCACACCTTTTTCCGAAGAGATCCCGGTGTTCTGAGGAAAAAAACGGTATGATTATACAAGAAAGCGAAACTTCGTGCACGAAGTAGCAGAACGGTGGAGATAAAAGCATAAATTAAGATTTCTTGGGCTCTAGGCTACCTTCATTCCTCTGAGGACGAGTTATGGGCCTACACAATTAGGCCCAGTTACAGGCCCGCACAATAAAAATCTAGAGGAGAAGCAAACAGAAAACAAGCAGTTATTTTTTAAAATAGATAATTTTCAATTTTTTTAGTAGACAAATATGGTAATTTCGTATTATCTTTTTTTATAAACAATGTATAACAGCTCTGATTTCAGAGTGTGGGAATAAATTTTTCCTATGTTTTTCAATAAAAGAAATGAATTAAAGCGGAAATTACATTTTCATAAAAATAAATATATTTGCTTGAAACTGTAGGGGTAATTTTTTTTCCTTGTAAAATAATTTATTTTTTTAGTTTTTTCTAATTTATTTATTCTTTATTTTAATCAAAGAGTCGGTGTAGCTAACAGAACAACCACTTGAGTAATTAGAATTGGAATAACATTTGAGTTATATAGTACATAATTACATTATTATATTAAGGTTAGTCTTGATTTATTAAAGTTTGGCTAGTTAATTTACTATGTATTTGGGCTGATTATAATTATATATTAACTTTTTTTATCCACCGTAAAAAAGATAATATGGGCTCCACCAGCTCAAGAACTTGTCACCAAATACCACGACTATGTAAAAAGATATGAATAGAATAAGATTTAACTTTAATTCTAATGCTTAATTAAGTTAATGACCACATATATACATATATAAGAAGATTTAAATAACAAAATCGGTCGTTTCTCTATGGCAGAATACGGTATCAATTGCGAGAGCTCGGTCACTGAAAAATGGTGGCCTGACCATTTTGAAATCAGAGCTCTTCGTGTGTTTTAACAGCAGCCAAATCTCTTTCTCACGCTTCAATTAGGCAAAGTAAAACGAAACAGGCAAGAGTGCTGCAGCAGGCCAGAAGCAGCACCTACTGAATGTATCTGTGGACTCTATTTGGCCTTTGGTTCCAACACAAACTTGACAATCTCAACAACAAACCTTCATGTATAATGAGCATGGCGTGGCAGAGCTGTAATTAACTAACATAATAATGTCAAAAAATGACATAGTGAAGCCTGTTTATTTCCAGAAAATGGGAACAATAAGTTCTCTGATTCCGAGTTCACAAACACTACTGTTATAAGTTAAAAGCCGAAAAGCGTCAAACCTCACCCAAGTTGCCAGCCCACCTCTAGGGAAGCCTGTGTATGCCATCTTATACTCTTCGGTCAGACAACCCCAGAAGGAAGACGCAATACAAGCTGTCCTCCTACGATGCTGCAAAAACACGGGAAAGGACGGCAGACAAAAACGGTCCATAAGAGTCAAGTTTTTCAACTCAAAAAAAAAAAAAAAAAAAAAACAAGAAATAAGAAATGGGCATGAAAAGCTCGAACCTTTTGACATAGTAGTAACAGAAGTCAGCAAGGATGAAGGTTTGGACAATTTCTGAGATGAGGACAAAGGAAGGCCATAGCCCATACCCTAGAGCCGTTAGCAGGTGCCCACGAGTATCCAATACCTGACATAGGCAAGGTTGATTATTATGTCAAAAAAAAAAATACCAATATGTGAATTATGTAGACCATTATGTTGAAATGTGTTGGATGAATTGTTTAGACCATTACATTGAAATACCAATATGTGAATAAAAAAGGCAGGAAGGAGATGAAGATGTTGAAATGGATGCATTGTCATAAAATAAAAAATAACATCCTAAGGTTGTTATATTGGAGCAAGTTGAGGTGGCAACCATCAAAGCAAGATATGCAAGAGGCACGCGTGCAGTGGGGTGATCGTGTGAAAATCAAAGATCATCTAATGTGCCTGCTAGAGATGTCAGAGTTTCAACGAGGCTCTTGGTAGAAGAGGCAAAAGAAGATAAAGAAAAGTTTGAAGGAAATCACTAGGCACATTTTACACATTTAGACTTACTATAGGGAACTGCCTAAACCAAGCTGAATGGAAGCAAAAAAAAAAAATCCTTGTAATCTTCCTCGCTTGTTGAGAAAAGGCTTGTTCTGTTCAAAACTCAATTTTTGAAAAGATTTAAAAGCCACATCCTCAGCTCTCTATCAAATGGCAACTATCAAAGAAACATGCCAAGATGTAACCAAAAAAAGAAACGTGTTGAGCATTAAGAGATCCACATGTGCAGTGCTTGACTTATTTGGGTAATTGTTATAATTTGAGAGACTTGCCGATCTTGAGAGGGCGGTTTAAGGGAAAGAAGGCTCACGTATTCATGTACTTTTTCTTTACAGCTACAATGGGAAGGTAAGTTGGTGGAAAATAAACCCAGGCCAATCGGCTACCCTCAATTATCTATGACATGCAGGTACTTGCCCTTTATTATTGGCATTCTTTTATGCTTAAGCATTGGTCATCAGCAATATGGTGACTAAAATAAGCATTTTGCTAGCCCCTTCATGGTACCAGCACCCTCTCCAATGAGCTATTTTCTATCTTCTTAGTTGACCACAGCAGCAAAAAGATCTTTCACTTCTAGCTCTGCATAGAAAGTTTGGCCCCAAAGGCATTGCATGCAGTCTGTCTTAGCTTGCCAAAAGATCCCATCAAAGCAGACTCATTCACAACAGCCCCGCCAAAAAAAAAGAGTAAAACAAAACAAAAAGACACAAACAATACCTAAATCTCAAGGCCACATCATAATTAGGAAACACATGATAGCAAACTGCATAAAGGGTCTTTTTCATGTTAAAGTCCTAATTCAAGAAAGTATTGACACAGGTTACAAAATCCAAAAGTTTGGCTAGGCACTAGACAGTTATAGAAATAAAACACCCCTTGGGTAAGGACAAATTTTTGTTTCATTTCAATTTTGCAAGTGTGAGCGATTATAGTACTCATCAAAGATCAACTATGTATCTTTATAGGCTACTTGGCAGTCAACAATGCATAACAAAGCCAACCTAAAGAGTTTCTTGTTAGTTCAACACCAACATTATACTTGTGTCAGCTAATCTGTTTAAATGATAGAATAGAGTGATTAGTCCTTGCTGCAAATGCACTGAATGATAAATTCAATGAATGAAAATGTTGCATCATCATACATAGAAAAAGATCAACTCAGTTTCCTTTTTCTTTTGTTTTTTTTCCTTTTTTTCCTTGAGGAATGGAAAGAGGCAGGACAACAAAATTAAATTCATGATGTGAACCCAACTCTAAAATAAAGTTAAAAATTCGAACCTGTAGAACCCAATGGGCACAGCTTAAGAACCTTGCCACCCCCAGTGCAAACACATAGTGAGCTGTGAAGGGCTCAACAATCTGGAAATTGAAAGAGTTAGGAACACATAGTGCCTTCCCTAGTCTGAGAACCTTTGAAAATAGTTCCAGGGACTGTACCTTTGTGTTCTGCATGACACGCAACTGGGGTAGTACTGAAACAGCTTCCAGATATACACAAAATGCCCACAAAATTCTGTTCACAATATGGTGTGAAGTAGATGGATGAACAAGCAATGCTAAAACAGCGCAAGGTACCAGCTGCAACAAAACATATCAATTACGGAGATGGAAGATAACTGATGTATAACAAATCCAAAAAAAAAGTGTACAGTATGAATCATCCCACAGATAAGGGGAATGTTACTTTCACTTGGTTGAACAACGGAGAAAAGTGAAACATTATATAAAAAGGAAATATTTCACAAAAATTAAGTAGGCCACAAATAACATCGTCTCAGTCACCTCTAAGATAATAAGAAAGTATTTCACCAAATAAAAGTGATATTAACAAAATAATGACACAACAGTAAAAGCAACAAGATCTTCAAATCACAGGCTTGGCCAAATGATATGGAGATTGGAAGAGTCAAAATTCTCTACAAACATTTAAATCACAATATATTCAGTTTATGTCCATGCTGTTATGGCTTCTGTGAGAGTTCTCCAACCAATGGCCCTACAATGACCGGGTTATTCAGAATGACTAAGCTCAGCATAGCATAACTAGGCAAGCTTCTAGCTGTTACTTGTTCTACAGAGCAAGCAGATACCCTCCTGGAACAGTGCAACGTTAGTGAATACAAAATTGTCAGCAGGAGAATAAGTATTACATACAGAACTTTTTTTTTTACAGGTACTATACCATAAATTGTAAAATACATTGCAATCCCATCAGTTGGAGTCATCAATCAAACGGTTTTTTATAAATCATACCACATGTAAACATAAGATAACTCTAGAGACTTGACAGAAGAAAAGGCATCACCAAATGTTTCTTCCAGATATTGGCTTGCTTGCGTATCGAAAACAAAGGACAGCGAGGTGCATCAGGGAAAGGATATGTCCTAAATTACCTATTCAGTGTAAAAGCTCAAATGGACTGCTTCTGCATGAGGAAGCACTAGCTCAATATTGATCTTTCCCTAGCCTACTATAAAGATGGTCTTTGGAGAGAATTTTAAGGATAGGATGATTCTTCTATAAATGGAAACGCTAAGGAGTGTATACACTGCATAGTTGGAGGCTGTATTCGCTATAAAGATATCCATTGAGATGGCTGTTGAAAATGGTATGATCAGATAGTCACTAATGCTTACCGAAGGGTTGCTTCTGGTTCCAAAAACATGTAAACCTCCCATGGCCTTCGAAAGTGCAGAAGAAAGTAGAGGGGACTGAGATATGCTTACAAATTTAGATGTTAAAGTAACTGCATGTCGTAAAAGAATTTGATGCACTTACAAAAAAGAAATATATAAAAATGACAAGCAAACAAAACTTCTGATCTTAAGCTGTAAACCTGTAATGTAGTGAGAAACCTGAATTGTTTGGCTTCCATCTTGCCTCCTAAAGAAGTCATTTCATTGTCTAAAGTGTGGTCCAGTTCCCATATGGCAGACTTTGAAGAAGATTGATCTATACAACCTTATCCCTGCATTTCAGAAAGGCTATTTCCGCAATATGATGTGCTCAGACTCACCCCCTCCCAAACCAGGATAGTGTCTGACTAGAAAAACACAAAAGAAAACAAATATATATATATATATATATAGCCAAGATTGTAGGGAAGGCTTACATCACTATAACACAAAAATCACTGAGAAGATTGGGCCTTCATTTTCTAGGAGCAATAGCACAACAGTTCAGAGTCAATATCTGAATGAACTTGGTTAAGAGAAAGTGAGTGCCGTTGTGCAAGAATGGGAGACAATTGACAGGCAAAGGTTGAAAACAAAATGTAGCAGAGCAGGAACAGAGATTGCAGTGACCTGCATCTATTCACCAAGAAAAGGGGTGGGTTTCATGAGCTATATTGCATCTCATACTAACAGTTATAAAGATGAAAGACAAGGAAAGGTTTACACGAGGCAGGTATTAGAAGTGCAAGTAGTGACCAAAGAAGAATCTTTGAAAAAGGAAATGCAGAAATTATCAAGTATCCTTCAAGATCAACAGAAAAACCCATATTAGATGATCTGACACAGATGTTGAAGTAGACACTGAAGTTTATGCTTATTGCTTAGCCTAAATTTAGGAATCTCTTATGGAAAAAAGTACCTTCCAGATGGGTTTTCCATCTGGTCCACTATAAACCTTGTTTGATTAGGAGTCTGCGAAAAAATGAGGCCCCTGCACAGTACTAAACTTACACACCTTGTCAGTTGCAGTACATAGTACACTTCTTTTTGCATCTTCATGGAGCTCAGATACTGTGACTTCAAATGTATACAATTGCAGTAAGACTATACTGCATTTCTCAGAACCTTTACCACTACGCTTCCTGTCAATATTAGTTCTCAGAAAACTCTTTGAAGCCTTTGTTCTGTAGTTTATATTCATTTCTTTAAGAAGAACTACCCTGCAATCAGAGGAACTAAGAAGAACACGCTGTAGCCTTTTTTTTTTTTTTTGGGGTGGGGGAGGGGATTGTGGGTAGGGATGAGTTAAGCAGAAACCTATACTGTGGGTTCTTTTTTTGCTGCCTGCTACTATTATCAACCAGTGAAACTGCCTACCGGCAAAACATGGAGCAAATAACCTATAACTTCAAGCAGGGAAATCAGAGTAGCCTGCAAATAGCTGCCCAGCAGTCCAAGCCAATGGCCTGAGTTTAATGCCCACCAGCATTGCCCTTCCATCTACCTATCAAAAACCTAAAAGAAAAAAACAATGATCTTCACTTTTGCTGTCTACATTTTCATTGGGAGCTGAGAAACAGGTCAAAGCATCATTTTTTTTTTTGGGGGTGGGGGGTGGGAATTGAGATCACCTTTACAGACTACAATTACCAATACAGCATCCATGGCTATGAGGAATGCATACAGGCTTTGATCATTCAATTCTAATTAGAATTCTAGGTGAAAATGCAACAGTCAAACACATTCATTCAGGATTAACATAATTTCACTGTGGGAGAGTAAGCCTTTGCATAACGGCAAAATTATTGTAGTGTATCCTAGAGTTCGCAAGTTCAAAACACGTAAATATTATCTCAGCAATAAGGCTTCATATATCTAACCATTTTAGACCCATGACATGGGAGCATTATGTACATGGTCGCACTATAATTTAACAATGAGAAGTACGTCATCTAACAGAAAATAAATAAAGGCCAGTCCCAGTTTGTACGTGGATCCTACCCTTTGTTTCTTAATCTCTATGCTTAACGTACATGAGAATCTCTATTCATTTAACAAATTGCTTTCACTACCTTATAATTAACAACCTTCACAAGAAAAACTGAAGTACATGAGATTGTCGAAGGCAGTTCACGTATACAAGATTGTGCATATTACTAAGGGTAAGGGGTAAGAAAAGCATAAATTATGTGCATCTCACCACATAATAAGTAGCAAAGTTGTCTTTGTCCTCCATGTACGTAGACTTCAATTTAAATCGTATCATATAAATTACCCATACAGTTGTAGCCAAAGTAGCTGAATCAAGTAGGGTGTGTACATCAAATTCCATAACAAAACTGCAGTACAGTCTAACCGCTAAGAAAATAGCAGTGAGGTCCTGTGATTTTAGCGAGAGACCTGAAATCATCCACAGTGACAATAGCATGGTAAGAAAATTAGAGAACAGGATAAGAAAAATGTTAAAAAAAAAAAAAAATGTGTCTTGTGGCACCACAAAAAAAAACAAATAAATAAAGGAATCTGAATCTTACAAAAATTGAATAAATAAATTGGACGCTCTAGGATATTTGAGCATACTAGCATAAACAAAGATCAATTGATACAATAATACGCTGTACGTGATGTGCATTGAACTGTCGCTGAATAATTCTTATGTTCTTCCTCCTTTTCTTATGTTTCCCTTTGGCTACAAATATCTCTATCAATCACAGAAAAACAGAAACAACTCTCTTCTCCTACCCTCACTGAATAATTCTTATGTTACTCCTTTTTCTTCTTCTTTTATTATGATCCCCTTAGGCTACAAAGTACATTATCTCTGTTAATCAAAGAAAAACTGAAATAACTCTCTTCTGCTATCCTTCTAAGCAACTACAGTAGACCCCGAAATTAAGTCACTTGAACAAGAGAAACAGATATGAAATCCCCTTTCCCACTAGGAAAAAAAAAATTGTAGGAAAAGCTCCCGCGCGCCATTCTGCAACCCAGCATATTAAAAAAGAACATTTTTTTTGGCTAGACCAACTGAAACTCAAAACCCTAGCAATTTTTTCCTTTCTATTTTCGGTATGAAAAAACCAAGCGTTCAATTTTCTTATCACAAAGAAATGGAATTGATAATGAATCACAACAAGCGAATTACATAATTAGATAATAATGGCATAAAACCAAGCATATACTCAAGCAATTGGGAATCACGCAGAAGTTCAATTTCCAACTCGGTGACAGAAAAAGAGTCAAACTTGAAATAGATAGAGATAATATAAGGGCGCTCTACCAGCACAAGTTTTCTCCTTCATCAGCTTGTATATGAGGACGGAGATACCAATAGCGTGAACGGCCTCAGCAGCGACGAATAGGTTGTCGTGATCTCGAACTACGACTCTCAGCAACACCAAAGCCGCCATCCCCGACACAACAGCAAGGAAAGCCTTCACCTTCGGCGGCTGCCGCCGTATCCATACCATCAATGCATGGATCGGCCTCTTCGGTGGCCGCATCTTCTTTCTATGCGTAAACTCTAGAACCTCCGATTCTTGTCTGTCTTCGGCTATCAATGGCGAAAGCACCGAGACGTTTATCCCTGGAGAGAGGAGGCAATATCAATTAGATGATTGTTGTGTATAGCAGCAACTTCATCCTATCGGAATCGCAGCTTCTTCCCCGTTGGATGGGTTAGGTTGTCCTCCAGCAAACTGAAATTAAATGATTTTATAATTAAAAGAAATTATTTAGAATTGCCGCATATTCACTAAGATTTTGAAATACAGTTCTGATTATCATATATATATCCAATAAGAAAAGCCTTTTGAGTTATCAATTTAAATTGACAAAATTATTTTTAATGAATACGGTCAGAAACAGATCAATCCAAAGTACAAATGGATATACATGGGTTAATTTAACGAGAAAAAAATACTCACAGAAAACGGCCCACTGGGCCATGGAATCATTTGGATTCAAGTAAACTCCTACAATTTAAAATCACGTTGATAGAATTGTTCATGGTAACCGATTGAAACGAAGCAAAATAGGTTTTCAAACTAAATGATCTAATTCAGACAGTTCCTCGAAACTAATATAAAGATCCCTTGTTTAAAACAGAAAAGATGAGGGAAAAAAGAGAAAGGATTATCCCTGTAAAGTTGATACTTATCAAAATTGTCTCAAAATAATAAAAAAAAATCTCTTTCCTATGTTCTTTCATTATTTTTGAGAAAGATGATTGATTTGAGTTTATAGAGAAAAATTTTGAGTCAAAACTCAACTTTCCTTCAATCTTGTATCTATTTAGTTGTGATGTATAGACTTGGGATATTAATAGTTAAAAGCTGCATTTACTCATAAAATTGGTACTGATTAAATACGCTCAAATCCTAAATCCAAGTCGCATCATTAGCACCGTCTGCGGGAAGGTAAACAACAAAGCCAACTTTTCCATCCCATTCTTCAAGAAATGGTCAACACAAAAATCCGAACCAACGCCCCTACGAGAGATGCCGCTTCCGCTAGCAACCCTCCTCCTTCTGTCATTTAGATGGAAAACCGACAAGAGGAGTTAATGCAAGCATTCAATACTCGGATGGATAATATGACAGAAGTAATTCAAAATCTCTGCACGCAATTTGGATGAGACAGACCTACCATCTCGATCGGTCATATTAGAACCAACAAGAGAAGACACCCGGTCCAACAAGTAGACCGACCAATCGCTCAAGAACAAGTGGCTTCCAGCAATAAGGGAGGCTGGTCGCAATTAGAGGGCCAATTAGGCCCCATCTTGTGGAACCAAAATCCGAACCGTCAAAATCCACGTTACTCTCGAAGTGGACAAAGATCGCCTGAGTATAAAATTACATCTTGTAATGTACAACCGACACATGAAAATATTCATGCTGCCCAACCAAAAACACCACCCACGGAATTGAGGACGTACCTTAATGCCAAGAGATTTGCTGCTATTCCTCAAGTCGAAGAAAAGGTAGAGAAGATTTGGCAGCATGTGTTCGAAGGAAATATAGAAGGATGCTCTATTGACTTACGTGGGTCACCATTTACAATGGAGATCCGTACACGACCTCTCCCACATAAATTCAAAATGCCTACTTTGGATGCTTACGATAAAAGTGTTGATCCTATGGACCACCTAGACCACTTCCGAACCCTCCTGAGTTTTTAAGGTCTGGATGAAATGACGATGTGTCAATGTTTTTCCTTGACTCTCAAAGGAGATGCTCAGATCTAGTTCTACCGATTGCAACCAAATTTGATTCAATCGTTTGAAGAGTTGGCTGATAGTTTTTTAACCCAATTCGCTTCCAACAGAAGAATTGAAAAGTAGCATTGGCATCTTGCCAAAATTAAGCAAGGTTCAACCGAAAGCTTGAAGAATTTCTTGACTCGATTCACTAAAGAAGCTTGACGGATCCCACGAATTACTAATGAAGTAAAATTGAATACTTTTATATCAATATTGGAGCCGGGTGAATTTTTTAAGCATCTGGCACACAGCGATCCACAAACTTTTCGTAAAGTAGAATCTATAGCTCGAGCATACATTGCGACGGAGGAAGCTAAGGAAGCAAAAAAGCCAATGCAATCGGAGCACAACCAACGAGGGCCACCCGATGGAAAGAAGAGAAACAATGATCGTTTGGATTCTCAATAAAGAAAGCAACCCAGAATAGGGCCTGAAGTTCCTAGGAAATTTGAACCCTTGAACCTGACCCCTCTGAATGACTCTCAAACAAATATCATTATGCAAATAAGGGATAAAAAGTTTCTCAAATGGCCGAAGCCACCCATGAATCCAGAAGGAGGAGATTAGTCCAAATATTATTATTATCATTGCTCTCCGGGATATAGCACGGAGGACTGTTGAACTTTGCAAAGAAAAATTGAAGACCTCTTCCAGAGAAGATATCTATCAAAATTTTTAAAGAATCCCGAAAAAATTCCTGAACAAGCAGAAGAAAGACAACAACAACTACAAAAGAACTGAGTTGCTGTAGGCGTGGTCAACATAATCGCGGGCAAATCTTCCAAAGTATATCAACCTGATCGTCTTGAAGATACTATGAAAATTAAAAAGCCAAAGAGTGAGGCTAGGGGCAATATTATTAGTTTCAGTGAAAATGACATGGAATATATACAATATCCTCATTCCGATCCTCTAGTTATATCCATGCTTGTTTTAGATGGTAAAATAGACTACTAATTGAAACGGATTTTCGTAAATAATGAAAATTCTAGCAATTTGCTTTATCTCAATGCTTTCTTCAAATTAGGATTAAAAAAGGGCCAATTAATGCCTGCCGAAGGATCTCTTTATGGACTAGATAATAAACTGGTTCTGGTACAATTAATCATTCAATTTGAGGTAACTTTGGGAACATACCCCAAAGTGGCATCCCGCATACTCTGATTCCTCGTGGTTGATTTACCTTCGATTTATAACGCTATATTGGGCGGGCCCTGACTATCGGTGTTTGGAGTAGTAACATCTATATCTCATTTAAAGATAAAATTTTTGACCACGTATGGCATTGGGCAGATCTTAGGTGATCAAGTAATCGACCAATCTTGTTATCTATCCCAGATCACTTGAGCAATTCCAGACACACCAGTGGAAGATCTCGATTACCAAGATAAGTCTTCATTACAACATGCCCAGTTTGGAAAAACAACCGGCCAGATTTTTCTTGACCCCAGTAATCCGGAGAAATACGTATAAATTAGGACTTCACTCTCTGAACCTGCACGCGATCAATTGGTAACTTTCCTTCAAAAAAACTCGGATATATTTGCTTGATCACCCACCGATATGCCAGGGATCTCAACTGATATGATAGTGTACAAGTTAGGCCTGGATCCCAATTATAAACCGATTAGGCAAAAACGAAGAAATCACTTCATTAAAAAACTCATCACTATCCGAGAAAAAATAAAAAAGCTATTGGACGCTGGTTTTATATGGGAACTTCAATATTCTGATTGGCTTTCCAACGTGATCCTAGTAAAGAAAAGCAACGGAAAGTGGCGAATGCGCGTTGATTTCACTAATGTGAACAAAGCGTGCCCAAAGGATAGCTTCCCGCTACCCATAATAAACTTGCTAGTGGATTCGACATCCGGACACGAATTGTTAAGTTTTATGGATGTTTATTCAGGCTATAACCAAATTCGGATGAGTTCAGAAGATGATAAGCATACCTCTTTCATGACTGACCAAAAAACTTATTGCTACAAAGTTATACCGTTTGGTCTAAAAAACGCTGGAACCGCATACCAACAACTCGTGAATAAAATGTTTGAAACTCATATCAGCCGAAATATGAAAGTATTTGTGGACGATATGCTCATGAAAAGTAGGGCCGCGAAAGCTCATATTGGCAATCTTAATGAAGCTTTTGAGGTGCTCCGAAAATACCAGATGAAATTAAATCCAGCCAAGTGCGCTTTTGAGGTGTCCGCCGGAAAGTTTTTAGGCTTCATCATCTTTAGACGAGGAATTGAAACCAACCCAAAAAAGATAAAGGCAATTATAGACATGAACCCGCCATGAATAGTAAAAGATGTTCAAAGGCTCACTGGAAGATTAGCATCGCTCTCCCGATTCTTATCTAAATCAGCAAAAAAATATTTACCTTTCTTCAAGGCCTTAAAAGGGACTAAGACGAATGGCTTCATTTGGTCTTTCGATTGCCAAGATGTTTTCCAAGAACTAAAAGAATATTTGTCTAGTCCTTCCCTATTGGCATCACCATAACCAGGAGAAGAATTATTCTTATACCTGGTGGTTTCACCTGTAGCGCTCAGTTCGGTCTTAATTCAACAAGAATTAAATGTACAACGGCCGATCTATTATGTAGACAAGACTTTAGTCGGTGCTGAGATTCGTTACACGCATGCAGAAAAGATTGCATTGGCTCTTGTTTATTCAACCAAAAAGTTACGTCTTTACTTCCAGGCATATAAAATAATTCTGCTAACCGATCAGTCCTTAAAGTCAATCTTACAAAAGCCTGATATGTCTGGGCGGCTGATAAAATGGACGATCGAATTAAGCAAATTTGACATAGAATTTAAACCAAAACCAGCCATAAAAGGCCAAGCCATAATAGACTTTGTTGTTGAAACTATGACGCCAATTCAAGATGCTCATGAAGATGACCTGGAGATTGAAACGGCACCGATTTGGATATTGCATGTGGACAGATGATCAACGCAGTCCGGTAATGGAGCAGGAGTGTTCCTGAGGACTCCTGAAGAAATGGAGGTAAACTATTCATTGAGGCTTGCATTCCCAACAACTAATAATGTTATAGAATATGAAGCTTGGCTCGCCAGACTTCGGTTAGCTAAAGAATGCTCAGCAAAGCGTATAATTATGTATAGCAACTCAGAATTAATTGTCAAATAGGTCCTAGGGAACTTCGAAGCCACAAACCCTCCCTTAGTGAGTTACCTGCTAAGGTGAGGAGTAGATCAAAAATTTCGACAAAGTAGAAATAGTATATATTTCGAGGGAAGACAATGGAAGGGTCGATCAACTAGCGAAGTCTGCAGCAACAAAAAATCCTGAGCAATACTCAAAGATTATGCATGAAATTCTATCCACTTTATATATTGAAGAATCTGAATAGGAAATTCTACAAGTTTCCACTAGTAAAAATTGAATGTCTCCTTATTGGAGATACCTTAAGAAAGGAACTCTACCAGAAAACTCTGTGGACAGAAAACATATAAAGAAAACGACCGGGTGGTATGCTATAATAGATGGAATAATGTACCGAAGGAGATATTCAATCCCGTATTTGCATTGTCTTACTCCTGAGGAAGCCGAATATGTGTTGAGCAAAGTACATCTGGGGATATGTGGATCGCACAAAAGAGGCAAAAATCTTACATTTAAAATAATGCGTCAAAGATATTACTGGCCTACTATCAAACATGATGTCATAGAATTCGTCGAGAAATACAAGAACTGCCAATTACACGGCTACATAACGTATCAACCACTCACAGAAATGAAATCTTTACAAACCCCCTGGCCATTTTCACAATGGGGGCTCAATATATTAAGTTGTTTTCTTGGGACAATTGGACAAAGAAAATTTGTTATGGTCGACATTGATTATTTTACCAAATAGGTGGAAGCTGCTCCATTGCCCGAATCACAAAATACAATATTATCGAATTCGTCAAGCACAACATTATTTGTCGGTTTGGAATTTTTGAAGTGACAATTACTAACAATGGGACCCAATTCACTGGAAAATATTTTACCAGATACTGTGCTAACTTGAACATTCGTCTGGTTCATACCTCAATGGCCTACCCCCAATCAACTGGACAAGTAGAGGTTACCAATCGAACTCTATTACATGGATTGAAAACAAAGTTGGAAGACACTGGAGGCTCCTGGAAAGATGAACTACCATTAATATTATGGTCATACTTGATGACACCGAAAGAGCCTACATGAGAAACACTATTCAGCCTATACTTTGGAACTAAGGCGTTCATCTCAGTGAAAATCGGGTTACCCAATCTTCGAGTTGAAAATTTTGATCTGATCTGTAATGCCCAAACAATCAGGAAGCAACTAGATCCGGTTAAAGAGATGAGAGAAACGGCCCGAATTCGCGTTGCTAGCTACCAACAATGAATCGCCTGATATTATAACAAAAGAGTGAAAGCCCGCCGGTTTGACATTGGAGACCTAATTCTGAGGGGTATTGAAGCAATGGGCAAAATGGTTAACAGAAATAAGCTTTCTCCAAATTGGGAAGGCCCATTCATTGTCTCGGCTATTCTCCGGGATGGCGCTTATAAGTTACGTACCTAAAATGGTAAATTGATACCGAGGACATGGAACACTGTCCATTTAAAGAAGTTCTATCGGTAGTTTTCACCCTGGATCTTTGCAAGTAACATGTACATCGTAAGATATGTGTTTCTTGCCAATATTGATAAAAAGAATCTTTCATTATTATTCGCTTTGACTATTTATATTTTTTATATTACATTGCATATTACTAATCGATCTAGGCTGCCCCTAAATCAAGTGATCAATCACTACTTGCCTACGGACCCATAAGCGGTCTTAAAAATAATGAAAACCTCGGTTCTATACCAAGCGACCCATTTGCGATCGAATTAAAAGTATTGGATCTATTCAAATCGGCCTACAAGCGATCAAATATACTAAAACCTTAGGGGACTATCCGGCACATGTGTGGCGACTCGATATATAAGGATGAACACATTCAGTCTATCATGGTCGTAAAATAAATATCAAATAGTCTTATTGACAATCAAAAATTTATGCATACAAGAGTTCTATTAGTACGTCAACACCATGAAAAAAAAATCTACGTCAAGGGGCCACCAAAAGGACGTGATGATGGTTCACCTCTATCAGAAAAGTCTCTCAAGTCGAATCGATGCTGTACACCCCTGTTCCTTTGCTCGAAGAAGTTAATTAAAAATTGGGGATCGATCAGCAAAACTATCTGTTGACACAAACGAATGCCTTCTTAAAATCTAGCATTCGAGGCCGATCCCACTTCTTCTGGTCTGAGGCGGGTCAATAGTTCAGAACTCAAATGAGCTAACTCACTTTGGAGGTCCGACAGGTGAAACTTAGCAGATTGAAAATCGTCCTTAGTTTTTTGCAATTCAGATTCGAGGTTAAAAACTTTGTCCTTATACTACTAAGCCTCAACAATAGCCGCCTCCATCTTAACTCGCATCTCTTCTAGCACTTTTGCATCAACCCGATTCTGAGACAAACTTAGAACCTCTTATTGCAGATGCCCAATGCAAAGTCTTCGTTGATGAATCTCAATTTTTAGAATATCATTTAGCTTTTCATCCTGCCAACAAGAAAGAAACCTAACAGTCAGAGATCGTTTCCAAAAAAGTAGAGTATTATCTAAAGCTTGCCTGGATAAAGCGCGTGTTCAAAACAGCTTCATTCAAAGAAATCTTTGAAGAGGAAGCAGGAGTAGACGCAAGATCCGGATGGCCTCCAGGACTAGGATGAGAAGAAGAAGCAGGTGTATTCATCCAATCCGGACGAATCCTCTCCTGAACATCCATCGAATCGGATGTTGAAATTTTTGGATAATGTATTTCTTTTTTCAGATGGGACGGGTTGACATCAGGTTGTGGTTGAATCCCAACTAATTCAATGTGAGGATTGACAACATCCTCAAAAGATACCTCAAAAGCAGGAGCAACTTCTTGGATCCGATCATGAAGACGGTCTAATTGTTTGGAATCATAGATCACTATAGCTCTTGAAGCATCCATAATTCCGGGCTCAATAGAAATTTTAGAAAGAGCTAGGAGCCCACTAAATATGGTCGATTCTGATTCAACATTCCTCTCCGAATTTTGAACAGTGGGGGCCGGTTCTACTACCTCCTCAATTACCTGCACATTGGGAGTTTCGGAAGCTGAAAGAATGGCAGGTTCTCCTATTGGTTTCCTTATATCCGCTATTCTCTCCAATATTGGTACCCCGACATCAATAAAAGAAGAAGGACTGGCCAAGACCACTCGACAGCGAGAAAATAAACTTTTAATTTTAGGTTGTTGAGTTTTTTTTTTAAAACGTCTTGGAGTTCGAGTACTTACTTCCGTGACCACAAATTGAGGTACCCACTTGGCCAACGTCAAAATTTTGGGAGAAAAAAGATGCCCCTTGTCACAAAACGAATTGAGGTTTACCCGAATTAGATCGACAAATGGTCGAGCTAATTCTTCTTCGTCATTTTTAAATTTACCGGTAAAAGATGACGGAATGTTACCCCAACCAACAGAAAAACCCAAATCAAAACTAACCTTCAAAAAGAAAAACCTATCTTTTCAGTTTTTAACTAACTCGTAAATCACCCCACTAATATTTAACTCTCGGGATGTCAAAGAAATCCAATCTCCACTCTAACTGAATTTAAAAAGCACTTTCACCATCGTAATATTCAGCGAGAGCCCTCGAAGACAAAAAAAGATACAAATATTGTAAATATATCTGATGGCGTTGGCATGAAACCTGGCAATGAGAACTCTAAGTTCTACAAAAATCTAACGCAACTCTAGGGCAATAGGAATTCGCAGACCGCTGTTAAAATAGGCTTCGTAAACAGTGATATACCTATCAGGAGGGGAGCAAGCCCTATCGCTCTCTAAACACACCATGAAAGGTATTTCTCTACAAATTTTAAACTTAATATAACTCGAATCTATATCAGTAGATGAAAGAATCAATCAAAGATCCTAAACACGAGGAGCCATGGTGAAAACAAAAGATGAAGAATTTGAAATGGCAAGAAATAAAGAGGAGAGCTCCAAATTTATAATTGGTTTCAAAATTTGAAACCGATTCCAAACAGCTGCAAGGTTTCATAAGTATGATGACTAACAGACACGCCTGTCGTAATGACGTGCAAGTGGCAGAGCCGGATGGGTTACTTGCTGATATGTAATTATGATTTAGCCCATCTTTCGAGGGGACTTGACAAAAGTTATAAATGATCTCAATTCAAATCGGCTAAAGAAATCCAAATCGGCAGTTGAAGGTGTCAAAGCCGATTTCAGTTCAAACCGGTTAGAAGAAATGCCAATTTCAATCCATACCGGCTATTAAAACAGCCGATTTCAGTTTAAACCGATTAGAAGAAATGCCGATTTTAATCCATATTGGCTGGTAAAACAACCGATTTCAATTCAAATCGGCTAGAAGAAATACCGATTTCAGTTCAAACCGGCTGGAAGAAATGCCGATTTTAAATCCATACCGGCTGGTAAAACAACGATTTCAATTCAAAACGGCTAGAAGAAATACCGATTTGAATCCATAGCGGTTGGAAAAACAGCCGATTTCAGTTCAAACAGGCTAGAAGAAATGCCGATTTCAATCTAAATCGGATAGTAGAACGGCCGATTTTAGTTCAAACCGGTTAGAAGAAATGTCGATTTCAATCCATACCGGCTGGTGGCTACGCCGATTTCAATCTAAACCAGCTGATAAAGATTACAGTGCCAATTTGCCGTGAAGGTTAAAAGGCCAATTTCAATCCAAATCGGCTGTAAAGATGACAATGTTGGTTTCGATTCAAGCCTCAATCAATTGATGAAGGGCATTATTCCATTTTCAAATAAGTTCGGCCCCAAAAATTCAAATTGGCCAGTAGAGGTTCTTTTCCGGTTTAAAAGTCCAAATCGGCTAGTTAGCATAATCTATTCAGGCCTGTATCTATATGAACTGATGAATGAATTCAGAAAGGTCATCTTATGAGATATGATTAGTGGAAGGGCGTTAAAGGAAGCACACCTAAGTGTCCCGTCAGAGAGAACATGCCGCCGATTAAAAATTTTAACCCATCGACATGGGGGCTAGTGATAGGTATAACAATACATGGGTTAATTTAATAAGGAAGAAAGGCCCACAGAAAATGGCCCACTGGGCCATGGAATCATTTAGATCCAAGTAAACTCCTGCAATTTAAAATCACGTGGATAGAATTGTTTATGGTAACCGGCTAAAACGGAGCAAAATAGGTTTTCAAATTGAATGATCTGATCCTAACAGTTCCTCGAAACCAATATAAAGATCCCTTGTTTAAAATGGAAAAGATGAGGGGAAAAAGAGAAAGGATTATTCTTGTAAAGTTGGTACTTATCGAAATCGTCTCAGAATAATAAAAAAAAATTTTCTCTTTCCTGCGGTCTTTCATTTTTTTTGGGAAAGATAATTGATTCGAGTTTATAAAGAAAAATTTTGAGTTAAAACTCAACTTTTCTTCAATCTCATGTCTATTTAGTTGTGATATGTAGATCTGAGATACTAATAGTTAAAAGCCACATTTACTCATAAAATCAGTATTGATTAAACATGCTCAAATCCTAAATCCAAGTCGCATCAGGATAAGATGTCCAAATATCGATAATACAATAGAAGAAGCTACAGAATCCATCAGATAATAGTCAACGAATGTATGAATCAAAAGATACGATTATAATAGTTAGACATTAATGAATCATAATTAGCAATTTAATAGCTAAACATAAATGATGGCTGAATTGATCCAATAATTGAATGTCAGAAGATCTTGCCATTAAATTGAAGTGACCATTGTACATGCAAGTAACGGCCCTCATCATTGATCAAAAATAGCATCATACTCACGTATTTATTTCAAACACCTACCAACCAAATAATGTTTCTTACTATAAATAAATACACTCTCCCAAATAAAAGGGGACGAGGTCAAATGACGAAAAGAGAAAAAGAAAATGAAAGACGCTCAGCATATAGTGCACAAAACTAAAAATGCTTAGTTAAGCAAGTGTATAAAAAAGAGTATTACCCTCCATATATATATTCATCCCTATCATCTCTGAATTCTCGTATTCATTTCTCTATATCTTTTATATTCGAATACAAAAATTACTAATTTGAACGTCAAATGATATATTAATGAGCAAGTTTCTTATACCTCCTACCTTCGGTTATTTTGTTGTGGTGCATAGAATCCAAATTAAAAGTTATAAAGATCGGACCCGTTATTATTTAAATGTTTTAATATAATAAGACGAATTTTT
>JAODPA010072114.1:0-20405 GCA_025585075.1 Nepenthes mirabilis
AACTTTGATTTCATGAAATGTAATTTTTCCTTCGAAGTAATTGAAGTCTAAAATATTGCTGCTGGAAGTGAAATTGATGTTGTTGTGAATTTGACTAGGTTGTGTAGTTTAGAATTAGGATTTGAACGCATACTTTCAGATTCATATCGTGTAGTCGTTTGTCTATATTATGATTAAATGAATAAGGAGAATGCCTATCCAGTCTGTTGTGTATAATGGTGTGAACAGGTAATTTCATTTTGATTGTTGACGAAAAGGTGAAGTGGAATATATAGAGAGAAGAGCAAGGTAGTACTTGGATGGGGAATAAGTTAGGGAGGCGACGGCAAGGGGTGGATGAGAAGTATACAAGGCCACAAGGGTTATACCATATCAAAGATGTTGACTATAAGAAGTTAAGGAATCTTATCTTGGAATCTAAGCTCGCGCCATGCTATCCTGGGGGTGAAGAATACGATTCTGGTCATCTTGAGGAATGCCCTATTTGTTTTCTGGTTTGTTATTTAATTGAGACTATTATTAGTTTCATTTGGATTTATTAATTTCTTTCATATTTGAGTTGTAAAGAAATTTTGGGAGGGAAAGATTTGATACGTTCATGTACTTGATCCCAGTTAGTGGGATTTAATGTTTTGTTGTTGTTAAAAGATTTGATACGCTGTAAAATTTTATATGTCAAGTTATGTATTTTCATTTCTCAAGTTTGAAAATATCACTATCAATTACTGGTTTTGGAATAGACAATGTAAAGGTAAGGAATTTGTAGAAGGCTATTTCTCCTCTCCCTTCTATTCTCTTGGTTTTTTGAAGTCTAAATGGATCTTGAGTCCACTAAGCTGGATTAGTATACAATTGAGAATTCAATTGATTATCTTTAATTTAATACGGAATGGGTTGGAAAATGTTTTAATTTTAACAACTTGTCTTCTGCCATTTTGCTAATCAAAATTGATGAAAATTTTTAAGAGGGAGTTTAAGTCTTAGTTTTGAATTTGGTATCTCTTGTGGTGCAGTGCTGGGTTGTCTAATTTAATGTTTTTGCCCTTTTAGTTTTATCCAACTCTCAATCGTTCAAGATGTTGCATGAAAAGCATATGCACAGGTATGTTTCAGAAATTTCTTCAAATGAATCAAATTGACACCTGAGTGGATATCTGCCTAATTTTTGTTTTTATCTTTGCACCAGAGTGCTTTTTACAAATGAAGAATCCTAATTCCACTCTGCCCACCCGGTATCCTTATATGATTTACACTGAAGTATATATGAGAAGAGGGACATGGCAGCATAATAAATTTTATTTTATTGCTGTATAAAATGGATCTTAGCTGATTGTTAAACCTATTATTGATAGATGCCCTTTCTGTAAAACTCCAAATTATGCTGTGGAGTATAGGGGCCTAAAATCAAAGGAAGAATGGTGTATAGAGCAAATTGTAAGAGTTCTTTGCTGTTGCATTTTCTCATTTTGTTCAGATTATGAATTCTTCTTGGTATTGGTATTGAAGAGACAGAAATGCGTTTGTGTTCCACACTTTTACAGGAGGAACAAAAGGTGATTGAAGCCAAGATAAGGATGCGGCAGCAGGAACTTCAGGATGATCAAAAACTGGACAAACGGTTAGAAATAAGTTCTTCAACTGGAGTCGAGAACATTGACCAGAGCACTTCTGGAGGTGTTGAGGGTCAAGAGGTTGTCTGTTCTCTAAATTCGCATGCTGCTCCATTGCCTAGACAACGCCTCAGGCAGAACAGGCAAGTTATGATGATCTTATTTCTTCATTTGTCTGTATACCCTAAAAGTATAGAAAATTATTGTAATGACCCGGATTATATAACCTCAATTATCCGAATAATGACACTACAAATTCCATAATCCATAGTAACATACTACTCAAATGACATTTCAAATATTACAAAGAAACTCATATTTTATACAAAACACACCTCTAACGAGTACAATATTTTAAAGCTACTGCATAGCCTATAATGTTACATCAGACATACTGCATAACTTTCTCTAAGATAGAGACTACAACAAGAAAACTAATCTCTTTAACTTCTTGCCATCACCTCCTATTGCCTCCCGCATTGAGCTTCCTGTGCTACTCCAAAAGAAGAGGAAACAGATAGCAAATGAATCGAATACCCAGCAAGTAATCCATAATCTAGTAAAACAATAATAAGGGAGTCAATAAGGTACAAGGAACTCAATTATCAGAAAACAATCCATGAAAGGATAAATCACATGTATCTTAGGTAATGATACAAAATCATGAGTTCCAACATCATATACTAGCCTTTGTCGTATTAACAAGAAGAAATCTACGAGGATAGTATTTTCATCATTATGAACCTAAGGCCAATGAATTATCCCCTTATTAGTTGAGTAATATTTGCAATAATTGACGACTCTCCATCACTTCCAGGGCAATGCTAAGAGTATCTATGGTGCAACCCATTTGGTTAACTAACAATCAACTGGGTATTTCATTGGATCACCCACAACACAATACACATAAGTTCCACCGGGGGAATACACCACAAAACATATAATCAAGATTACCAGAATGACCTCAATATTGGATAATGTAGGCTGCATTCGAGACCCCAGTGCTTCATCTTCCCAGATTCTTAAATGTCTTCATGCATCTTCTTTGACCTTAGCAATGGAAAGTAGAATGAAATATTGTACTATATTAGATCATAGCATGAAATAAACAGGATATAGATTCCAAAAATTTAGTTACTTTCTCATATAGTCCTTTACCCGACTCCACTAAGAGGGTAATATCAAAGCATCATTGTAAACATGAATGCAAATATTGTCCGATACGATACATTTTCTGATATTGCGACGATATTGCGATATGTTTCCGTATTATTGGCTGATATTGTTTTGTCAGCTTATAATTTTTAGAAATTTTTTTATCTGATATAATCCGATATCGGTATATATTGTCCGATATTGATATAATTGTAACTGATACCGATATTTCATCCATGATTTTAAAGGAATGCAATAATCGAGATTGAACAAGAATATAGTGATGAACTACGTCACGTAACAACTAAACAAGATCAGCAATATCAAAATGATATAGAATGACAAATCTGGTGGCTATACATGTTTAGATCCCTTATTTTTATGACAAATCTCCAAGAGTGTGTTATTAGTATCATTTCTAATAATTTCCGGTCATAAAAAATCATTTCCCTCAATTTCGTTTTTCGGTGTTCGATGGTGCCTCTCATGTGATTCAAACGGAGCTTAACTAGAGAATAGCATTGAAGCAGCATTCAAGTGTCGACTCAAAAGTAACACTTCATGGTCTGTTCTCACGTCCCTGTTTCTTCATATTCTCCCAACTTCGACTTATATACTAATATTTGACACATAAGACTTATTAAAGTCATCATATAGGGTCATTTTGAGACTATTAGAACATAAATTACGAATTAATGATTATACATGAACCTTCAATCTGTGATTCCCCTATTTTTGCATAGTCTTCGAATTTCTCTTAAAATTGTCTTTGTAAGTAATGTTGTTGACTCCAAAATGATTAATTAAGAAACTAGAGAGGTACTTGATCTTAAAACAAAAGGAAGATTATAGAGTTTCTTACCTAGATCTGCACACAAATCTTTTCCTTCCTTGTCCTTGGTTTCCTTCCTCTTTGGGTTTTCTTTTGATTTTTGATGGTGAATTCGTAATTTTTAGGCTCCCATATTTATAAGCATGAAAGACTTAATTACCTTTGATCTATTTGTAGCCATTTGATTGGTTGAATGACTTGTTTGACATTACAATTCAAGGCCATGAAATTCGTCCTCTGTTTTTGTGATACCTCATACTTACCAAGTCATTTTTTTGGTCCTCTTCCTCAAATTGGCCAACATGCTTGCAAATTCCAGTGCCTAGGTCAGTCAATTAGGTAATATTGAGGTGTAATCTTAGTTTAGAGTTAAAGTGAATTGTCTGATTAACTCCCAAGTGGAGCCCAATAGGGTAAGAAAGGCACTAAGGTCACCGTTTGCGACTACTTACCCTTTTTAGATGACTTAGTCTTTTCATAAGGGCTAATTAGGCTTAATCAAGACTCATATAACACTGAAATTAAGTTTAAATGACAGATTAAGTGTTACCGGTCTCATTACAGCGGATGCACCGACATCGTCAACACAGCCGAGAAATCGCAAAAGCTCGCGCGCGAAACAGCCTCCACGGAAATATCGAGATTTCGTATAGTGATTTTATTATTTCAATTAATTACACTCACGGGAGATTATTAGGATATTGGTATATTGTTTAGAAATAGGTATACAGGTATACACGTGCGTGTTTTTCTGTTGTGGCCTGCTGTTACAACTGTGGATTGCGGTTTACAGTAGCATGGATATTGGTATATTGCTTGCTGAGCTGGCTCTTACTGGCATATAGATTAGCCAGGAAACGGTAAATGGGTAGAAAAAAACGAATATTCATTCTGTCTCCTTCTTGGCTTCTGTCTTTTCTCTCGCTCTGACTCTCGAACTTTCCCCTTCCCTATTGTTCATAGTCTTCGTCCCTTGTCCCCAGAACTCCCCTTCCCCTTTTACTTCCACAAGAAACTGGTGAATCTGCCGGAAGTCAGTCTGAGATCGGTTCGATTGCAACATTTTTGGTGCTTTCATTGAGACCATGGCGGAAGGGATGCAGACAAGGTACAGGGCTCACGAGGAGTCCATCTCCAGTATCATGCAGGAGTTGCGAGAACATGCAGAGCGCCTTTCGTCCCTTGAACAGCTCCCACAGACGTGCGGTGAAATGCAGCAGTCCATTTCAGAGATAGGCCAAGCTCTGGTTCGCATCGAACGCCAGACTTTACCTACTCCAAATCAGCCTCTATTACCTACTCCATCCCCTTTTTCAATTCCTTCGGTGACCACGCCAAACTCTCAAAACCTTGCTCTACTAACCGCACCTACCAACACCATACAAACCCCCACCTCCATTCGCCTACCCAAATTGGAACTGCCATTCTTCACCGGCGAAAATGTCCTCGGCTGGCTCTTCCAAATCGAACGTTTCTTCTTGTTCCACGGCACTCCCTTGGACCAGAAATTGATGGTGGCCGCGTTCTACATGTCTGGCACCGCGCTCCAATGGTACCAGTGGATGCACGCCACCAGCCAGTTAACCACCCGGGAGGATTTTTCCAAAGCCCTCGAGCTCCGATTCGGACCATCCTCCAATCTGAACCCAGAAGCTGCCCTATACAAGCTTCGACAGAAAACCACTGTGACGGCTTACATGATGGAGTTCGAATCATTGTTGACCAGAACGCACGGTTTATCGACTACCAATCTGCTCAACTGCTTCATCTCGGGCCTGAAAGACGAAATACGGAGGGAACTCCTTTTGTTGAAGCCGACCAATCTTCCCGATGCAATTGGGATGGCTAAACTGGTGGAGGAGAAACTGGAGGCCTGTAGACCGACTTGGCCACGCCCTACGGGATCCCGGCTTCTGGATGTTCTAGCAACAGTGACGGTAAAAAACCCCCTCTCTCCACTACCCATAACTTCCTACAAACCCGTACCGCCAAGTATCTTGGCCTCCCCATTGAACCCTCTTGTCACCTGAATGTCACAGTGGGCAATGGGGCTTCCCTGAGATGTGAAGGACTCTGTTCGAAGGTGGAAATCACACTGGGACAAGCTTGTGTTGCTGTTGAACTTTATCTGTTACCCATCTACGGGGCTGATTTGGTGTTGGGAGTTCAATGGCTGGCCACAATCGGCTCGGTGGTATTTGATTATCGGTCCCTCCAGATGAGTTTTGATTACTCTGGTACCAGGCTCACACAGCACGGCTTGCCCCTGGCTTCTGTAACCACCATGACATTGGGACAATTGAGAAGGGATGAATCCACCCACTCAGTGGCCTCATATTTCCAACTCACTATGCCGCCTACACAAGATCCTCCCCTGCAATCAACTCCACTAGATTGCACCACGCTTACATCAGCTACAGATCCACAAATTGTTTAGAGATTCGCCCGAATCATCAATTCCTTCGCCGAGATATTTGAACTACCACACGGCCTACCACCACCCCGCTCCAACGACCATCGCATCCCTCTCAAACCACAAACCGAACCCGTGAATGTTAAGCCCTATCGCTACCCCCATTTCCAAAAAATAGAAATGGAACAACTGATCCATAAAATGCTTGCTGAAGGAATAATTCAGCCGAGTACGAGCCCCTTCTCACCCCCAGTTTTGTTAGTCAAGAAAAAAGATGGTAGCTGGCAGTTTTGTGTGGATTATCGCGCTCTCAATACGATCACCATCAAGGACCGGTTCCCCATTCCAACCGTGGATGAGCTCCTAGATGAGTTACATGGGGCACGGGTGTTCTCGAAGCTGGATTTGCGATCTGGGTACCACCAGATCAGGGTGCATTGAGCTGATGTCCATAAGACAGCTTTTAGAACACATGAGGGTCACTATGAGTTCTTAGTGATGCCTTTTGGCTTGACCAACGTGCCGTCCACCTTCCAATCCGAAATAACATTTTCCGTTCTGTTCTTCGGAAGTTTGTGTTAGTATTCTTTGACGACATCTTGATTTATAGCCCTACCTGGGAGCAGCATTGTGCTCATGTGGAACGTGTCCTCCAGATTCTGCGGGACCAGGTTTTCTATGTTAAGCGCAGCAAATGCGAGTTTGGGCAAACATCTATCGCCTACCTGGGACACATAGTATCAGCTCAAGGGGTTGAAGTTGATGCTGCCAAAATTCGGGCAGTCCAGAACTGGCCGACACCCACCAATATCAAACAGCTCAGGGGATTATTGGGTTTGGCCGGTTATTATCGCAGATTCATCGCCCGGTACGCTTAAATCGCTATACCACTCACACAGCTGTTGAGGAAGGATGCCTTTGTTTGGACCGCTGAAGCCACCTTAGCCTTCCTGGCCCTCAAAACTGCCCTCACCACAACTCTGGTACTGGCTCTACCCGACTACTCCAAACCGTTTACCATTCAAACAGATGCCTCGGGACATGGCATTGGCGCTGTGCTCCTCCAAGCCGGACACCTCCAAGCGGGACATGCCTTCTTCAGCAAACAGCTTAGCTCTCGACTACAAGGTGCCTCTACATATATACGGGAGCTATGTGCTATCTCCGAGTCCATCAAGAAATGGCGCCCCTATCTGCTGCGCACCCACTTCCGCGTGCAAACTGATCACTTACCCCTCAAGGCGCTCTTAAATCAAACCATTCACACTCCCGAGCAGCAGCGGTGGCTCACCAAATTATTGGGATATGATTTTGAGATCATCTACAAGCCGGGCAGGGACAATTGCCTAGCAGATGCATTTTCTAAGCTACCAGAGGGGGCTTGTCATGCTCTTTGCGCCTCCTCCCGCCCTGTTGTAGCACTACTGGCCGCTCTCCGTCAATTTTATGGCCGGAACTCAGCTTCAGCAGACTTCATGTCTGCGATACAGGACTGGCCTGGGGACTACGACAACTATTCAGTGCGCGACGGATTGGTCTTCTTCAAAGGACGCATCTTCATTCCCCCCGAATCAGCATTGCAGGACCTTATTTTGCATAAGTATCATGCTTCACCTACGGGGGGCCACTTGGGATTTCAGAGCACGCCAGCGCGTATCGCCACCCATTTTTATTGGCCAAAAATGTGCAACGACATCCACACCTTCATTTCCCAATGCACTACATGTCAACAAGTTAAACCCCTCAACTTAGCTTACCCTGGCAAGCTCCAGCCCCTGCCGATACCCAAGACCATCTGGACTTCTATCTCCATGGACTTCATCACTCACTTGCCACTTTCTCACGGCAAGACGATCATATGGGTAGTGGTTGATCGCCTTTCGAAGTATGCTCATTTTGTGGGCCTTCGCAACCCCTTCACCGCGGAAGACCTTGCTGCTGTTTTCATCCAGGAAATCTGTCGCCTCCATGGGATGCCCTCTGAAATTATCTCGGACCGTGACCCCATTTTCATGAGCAAGTTCTGGACCGAATTTTTTAAGCTGCAAAATACCACATTAAGCCGCAGCAGCGCCTACCACCCCCAAACTGACGGACAAACAGAATTTGTCAACCGCTGTCTCGAAGACTATCTTCGATGCTTTGTGTCAAACCACTCGACTGCCTGGACCCAATTCCTTCCTTGGGCGGAATGGAGTTATAACACAGCGGGGCATTCCTCCACTAAGATGAGCCCATTTGAGGCCGTCTACGACATTTCCCCTCCCTCCCTGGTCGAGTACCTTCATGGCCGTTCCTTGGTCGCGGCTGTAGATGATCTGCTATCAGCTCGGGCTTTTGTGTTCGCCCGGCTTCAGGCCAATCTGCTGCGGGCCCAAGTTTGCATGAAGAATCAAACAGATGCCCATCGATCCGAGAAGGAATTTCAGCCGGAAGATTGGGTTTACGTCAAGCTCCAATCTTATCGCCAATCATCGATCGCACACCGCCAGTCCAACAAATTGGCCAAACGCTACTATGGACCTTTCTGTATTACCGAAAGAATTGGGCCCGTCGCATACCGCTTGGAGCTTCCCGCGGATTCCCGGATTCACAACGTTTTCCACATTTCTCTGTTGAAGCGTGGCCCTACTGATGGCCCCAGCCAGCCGGTCACATTCCCACCGGCAGCACAGGGGACTCAACCACTCCTAACTCCAACCCATATCCTTGGCTTCCGCAAAGTGCTTCAGCGAGGTGCGTTCATCCCTCAGCTTCTCGTCCAGTGGCATTCCCAGCCTGCCACCAATGTCACGTGGGAATCAGCTGCGGAACTGATGCAAGATTTTCCTTCTTTCAACCTTGAGGACAAGGTAGTGTTCGATGAGGAGGATAATGTTACCGGTCTCATTACAGCGGATGCGCCGACACCGTCGACACAGCCGAGAAATCGCAAAAGCTCGCGCGCGAAGCAGCCTCCACGGAAATATCAAGATTTCGTATAGTGATTTTATTATTTCAATTAATTACACTCACAGGAGATTATTAGGATATTGGTATATTGTTTAGAAATAGGTATACAGGTATACACGTGCGTGTTTTTCTGTTGTGGCCTGCTGTTACAACCGTGGATTGCGGTTTACAGTAGCATCGATATTGGTATATTGCTTGCTGAGCTGGCTCTTACTGGCATATAGATTAGCCAGGAAACGGTAAATGGGTAGAAAAAAACGAATATTCATTCTGTCTCCTTCTTGGCTTCTGTCTTTTCTCTCGCTCTGACTCTTGAACTTTCCCCTTCACTACTGTTCATTGTCTTCGTCCCTTGTCCCCAGAACTCCCCTTCCCCTTTTACTTCCACAAGAAACTGGTGAATCTGCCGGAAGTCAATCTGAGATCAGTTCGATTGCAACATTAAGCATCAAACTTTGTAGGTCAAATGGGTATTTTAACATAACACAGTAATTTAGTCCCTGAACAGTTTAGGATGTTACAGTTATGCTTGTCTGCATGAAGAAATCCAGCATGTAGATGCCCTGAATCTTTATCAACATGTTTGTTTTAAATTTCTATATGCAATGCACGTTTCAGGCTATTGTGACATGGTCTTATGACTCGGTTACATATCTGAAGCAAAAATATAATGCATTCCCATTTTTAGATGATTCACAAAAACTGATCAGTCTCTTTCACGAGGATTTCAGGTCAAACAGTGAAAATCTGAAAGTGATCTCTCTCTGATGAGTTCCACCAAGGTTTTGCAAGATCTACATATAATATGTGGAGAATTATAAGAGAATGTCAGATATTCAGAAAGGGGATATAATTGGAACTCACTATTATAAATTGTGGCCTAATGCAAGTGTCTACTGTGGGTTTAGAGATGCTCAAATATATATAGCTGTACCTTTGGATTGCTGTGAAGCTTCTTCTATGGTTTGAATCGATGAGAACCATGTTACAATTGTGTAATTTTACCATAACAATAAAGCTCACCCTCCTAATTTGGTATTTTGACTTAGAAAAATAAAGTATCCAATGCTTAGACTCAGGCAAAATTTTTTAGCATGTGAGTTCTAGATTTCTAAGATAAACCCGAGTACCATGTCTATTTTTTGTGTGTTCATTATATTTAACATGAGCAAATTGGGCTAAAATGAAAAGGCAGAGTAACATTGTTTGTGATATCTAAATGATGTTGATTTCCTGTTCTTACTAGAAACATAGATATTTAAGTCTGTGGTTGAAATGCTGAATAGGCTAATAAGAGTTTGATTGTACCAGAGCGTAGCATGTTTTAGCCTCCTTTGGTATCTTACAGCTGTAACTTCTTGTCCATTCTTTTAATTAGTTCTATTATCGATTTGTCTCTTCATGTGATATTAGCAAACTGAACCATACAGGAGGGCCCACCCTCAAAAGATTATGAGACCATGATTCTCTAAAAAGAACCTTTGCTGACACCTCCCGGGCTAACATATTTGTTTCTAACACCGATGTGGCTGACACACACTAACATGTGCGAAATACTTTATTGTTGTCCTTTTGGCTCAGACATGCTTCAACATGTATTGGATATGCTTACTATTTTGTAATTTCAAAAAATGTGGTTCTCAGTATAATTTAAAGAAAATTTGAGTCATGTAATTATAATAAAAAAAATTAAAACCTAAGCCCCATTGTCTCCTTTTCGTTCTATAAGGTATATATTAGCTAATTTGTGTAGTGCTTCTTTATAGAAATTTTTTAGATGAGGAAATAATAAACATGTATTTTATTTCTAATTAGATATAAAGTAGTGTTTTGATAAATTATATTATCATATTTATGAATAAACTATGAATTTTAGTTTGTGTATCTTTAGAGTGCACGTCCTCATTTTTAGACAAAAAATATGTACTGACATATCAGTATTGTATCGTGTTGATATCTTATGTAGGTTCCCATGCTTCTTAGATGATCGATCAACTTTTATCATTCATAGAAGTTTCTGAGACCATGAACATATTGGGTTCTAATTCATGTTAGCCATAAGACAATGTTCATAATGACATTTTCATTTGGGCATGAAATGCCTACCAAGGTGCAATTTGGTGAAGCTGAGAATTGCAATGTTCATTGATTTTGTGACTTGTAAAGTCTTTCATTCCTAGTGATTAAAGTTGTGCAAGTACAATGTCTATAGGTTTTGTGACTTGTTATGGTGGGTTGTTCCTCATTAACAAATTTATGTTTTAGGTTTCTGGTTGGTTGAGTTGTTGCTAATTGATAAGTTAGAGCAATGGGGACTTGCTAGGGAGCTTCTCTAGAATGTCTTTACTAGGAAGGTCATAGGCCTAGAGGCTCTAAACTTTTAGCAACCATCGGAAGTTAAGTTGATGAAAAAGGTGTAGTTTTCATTTTGGCACCTTGTAGCTCATATAACATAGGAATTCATCGTGCTAAATTATGGTTGCTGATTCAAGAATGACCATCAGAGTGGCATCATTGAGTTCCAGTAGGGAGTTCATATTCAGCTTTTTTGTCAGTAAAAAAAAAAGAAAAAAATATACGTTATTCCTCATTAACAAATTTAAGTTTTAGGTTTCTGTTTAGATGAGTTGCTGCAAATTGATAAGTTAGAGCAATGGAGACTTGCTAGAGAGCTTCTCCAGAATGCCTTTACTAGGAAGGTCATAGGCTTAGAGACTCCAAAATTTTAGCAACCATCAGATTTTAGATTTGATGAAAAAGGTGTAGTTTTTCATTTTTGGCACTTTATAGTTCATCGAAAATAGGAGCTCATTGTGCTAAGTTGTGGTTGCTGATTCAAGTATGACCGTTAGAAAGACAGCATCAAGTTCCTGTAGGGAGTTCGTATTCAGCTTTTTGGGTCTGTAAAAAAATCATCATAGTTTTATCCCAAGATGGTGTTAATGATGTACATATTACAACCTATAAAAGCCTAGCCACAGAAAAAGAAACAACCCTCTAAAGAGAAGAATTCATGTACTCTATGGTTGAAAATATTGGTATCTATATCAATTGCCGACATATTGATATTTTTTCCCCTCCTTTTTCTTCTGTCTTTAGCTCTTAAAGTCTCAACACAAATGAGAAGGAAACAAGGCCTAAGACTTTTAATAGTATAAGTCTAACTAAGCAAACACCTCATTTTAATGATGTGTCAAACAAAGGGCTGAGATTTACCCTTAATTGAGCCTTATTTTATTGTCATGTTTTCTGCTAATTGGCCCACAAATGCGTGACAAAACCAGATCAACACAACCATGCAACATAAAGGAGTTTGGCTTTCCGCACGAGCAAAAATTGTGCAAACCTCACGGGAAACCACGTTGTTATTGTCTCGCTTGAACAAAAATCACATCTAAATCCAGCAAATCCTTTTAATACCAGTTTTTTTGGGCAAAACATTGACTAAAAGAAAAAAAAAAGAAAAGTCCCTGACCACTTTCATTTGAACAAGACCTCAAACGTTGCTTGCACACTGCAATTTGGAAGTGTCCTGTTTGAGCAAGCCTTAAATGTGCCTCAGACATTGCAACAAACGTGCCTCATGACTGATTCGCTCAAGGTTGTTTTCTTCTTTTATTCATTTTGGTCATGCTTCTCTTTTTGGTATGAAAAAGTATATCTATCTTTGGATTATTTATTAATTATTTTGTCAGTCATGTCAATTTATTCAACACTATTATTGGTCATATTACACTTGAGTAAATCTTGTGATATTACACTCATATGTTTGGTGACCTTGTCTAGTTTCATTAAAATGCGACATTGTTGTTTTGTTACTTTTGTTCATGATTAACAAATTTCTTAGTTATACTTGATGAAAAATCATTTTGAGCTACATTCCATCTTTGCACGTTCTATACTAAAATTAAGACCTAATTATCTTTCTCTATCTATACTTGCAGAGTGATATTGATTGTGATATGTATATATATATTTTGCTTCAATCTCATCGTTGCTATGTCAACATGAGTTTCTTTATAACTCATCTTGTCCTGATACATCCCAATAGAATGGAGTGGCACAAATGAAGAATAGGTAATTGATGGAGGTTTCTGGAGCTCTCTTATTCCAAATGGGAGTTCTAAATATATTTTGGAGTGATGTCCAATAAACAACTTGTTGTCTTATCAATCGAATGTCGTAAAATGTCCTTCATAAGGGGATTCTTTGTCTTATATCAATTTGTGGAAAGCCATTACATTCTCCTCTCACAAAGATTTTTGGTTGTGTTAAGGCCGTGATATTTAGCCTAAAGGGACGAGTCTTGGTCACAAATATCTCTAGTGTATTTTTATGGATACATTTGTACTCCGGGGGTGTCGGCATTTTTCTTTGGAGTTGAAATATTTTCTGGTATCACGTAACATTTTATGAGTGTAAATCCTTTTATCCTGAAGTGTCTTCATCATATCAATCCCTGACTATAATATTCTTATTTATTAGATTGCTCATAAGGTTGTATCTTTTTCTCTTATGCTTTTGTTATATGTGCCTATTTGTCGTCTTCTCACTCAGACATATGTTTATGACCATTGTTGTGTGTTTGATTCCTTTCCTAACACTGATATTGTGTTGGCCACTATTAAGTCAGTATTTAAATCTACAAATATTATTGTTCCTTATTAGAGAACTGATTCAAACATTCCAATATTATTTGAGAAGGTTCATTGTGGTTGTACTCTGTATTCATTGTCTACTACGCTATCATGTACTGTTGTTTTAACTTCTTAGTGAGCTTTGGTGTCCGCCTTGAATTCTAATTAGTGTACCATGATCTATATCCGAGGCTATTTCTCATTCTAATAGTATCCGCCTTTAGCATAATTACAAGTGGCATTTGGTCTCATTGCCTTTTGGGAAGAAACCCATTAGCTATAAATGAATCAACACAGTGAAAGTCAATCCATATGATTCCTTTGCTTAATTGAAATTTCGTCTAGTGGCTAAAGGTTATGCTCAGATATGTGATGTAGAATATAATGATATTTTCTCTTTTGTTATAAAAGTGACTTCTGTGAGGCTTCTTATTACATTGACTGCTACTCGTCACCGGTCTATGTATCAATTAGATGTTAAAAATGCCTTTATACATGGTATCTTTAGGAGGAGATTTATTTAGAATAATCTCTAATGTTTGTCACTTAATGAAGTAGCCTCTGCAAGTGTGCTTTGGCAGGTTTAATAAAGTTGTATTTGAGTTAGGGCACTCTCGTTATGACAATGATTAATCTGTATTTTATCATCATTCTAATGGTAGGTATATTCTTTTCATGGTCTATGTGAATGGTATTATGATTATTGGTAGTGATGGTGTCACAACCCCATATAGGCCTGTCAAAAATCATTTGGATAATGACTCTACAAACTTAAGAATTAAATTAAATAAACATTCGCCCGCAATAATTCCCAAAATATCCATCTCTAGAAATCACTAAAGGTCAAATAGCAATAACCAAAAATTCCCAACAGGCCAAGTCCATTTGATAAATACAGAATAAATCTATGATCTAAGGACAAGCAACATACATAAGACCAAACAAATATAGCAATACAAAATGTATGATAAGAGACCCTTGTATTCATCTCCAACTCGGTAATTGCTAATCCAAAACGGGTCTCTAAAAGTGTAACCCTGTTGTCTACTTTGAAAATAACATGAAGAAGTACAAGAATGATTCGAAGGCCCAATGAGTAATTTAAAACCTAGGGTTTGACAACCATGGAGATCAATAGAATTTAGGGAACTCAAACATCGTCTAGTTGCTCAAAAGCACTATATGACAAACATGACAATTTCTCACAGTTGTGACATAACCAAGGGTAAGAAATCAATTTCTCACAGTTATAACATAACTGAGGTTTCAACGTATCAAAACAAGATTGAATCCTCAAGGATCTTATTTGCATTGTTGTGAGCCAAATGTTAACGTACAAAACACTCCATTGGCGGAGTAAGTCATAATGAGATCACTCTCTACCACCAGATAGGTAACACAAAGAGGGTCTCTAACATCTGTGGTTAGATGTTTCAACCTATGATACGTCCAATATCCGTGATATTCAAAACAATGATTCCATAAGGAAAATAAATATCATATGACCAAAATCTTGTCACCAGCAGAATGGATTTGATATAGAACAAGTAGACTACAAAAAAGATCTATACATCTGGACACCGCAGTGTCTTCTCACACTTCTCTTTACATTTTCAATAAGTATATGAATAGATTATCACACTAAATTAGACCATAACAAAAAATTGTAGGCACCTATATACTGGTTTTTGAAGTTATTTCATATAGTTTTTAATCAAATTCTCTTAAAAAGAAGTACTAATTGCAATCAGGCCAAGGCAAGGATTTAGAATGACTTGAAGAACATGAACAATATCACAATAGTTAAAAAATGACATAACAGAAACAAGGAGATAAAAAGGTCAAGTATTAAGCTTTCAATAAACAAAGGAATGTGGGAATGTTAGAGGAAAATACCCACAAGTGCCTGTATTATTCTAATCGGCCAACAACTCACTGCATTCCCAAAATAATTTTACCAATTTTTTTATTAAGTCCACCTAAACCTGACTTTAGCAGTTTTATTTATAACAATTCCTAACCTATAAGCATAAGGGTAAAACAATAACATTTAAATATCCAATATCACCAACACTTCCCTATCTCCGCCCCCGTAAGAAAAAAAAATTGAGGAATATAACTCAATTAAACCTTAATCGTCCCTTGAACTACAATCTTAGAAATTTAAACAAACAAAACACATATCAAATCTTCCAAGTCCATGGCCTCCATGAAGAACCAAGAAAAACATCACCAACTTTTCATTAAAACTTACTCCACATGGTTGCTACCATCTCCCCCCTTATCAAAAGAATACCCCATTTATAACTTCCACAATTTCTTGCACATACTTCTTGATTTCATCATGTATGCAAAAATCATTCTCCATAATTCGTTACTTCACCTTTTTCATGTGAAATTCAACCATAAATCCATAATACCACATTTTACTACCAAATTCACACAATAATTCCTCATGAATATCTTAACCAACCCCAACCAACTTGATAATTCATCATGAAACATTACCCAAATCATTGGGGCAAACTTAGGGAGAAAAAAAAACTCCCAACAAAAATCACCTTCTATTGGTCAAATGTAGTCAAAATTCCATTCAAATGCCATTGTTCTGGAGCTTGATGTTCGAACGCCACTTAACTGAAAATTTCAGGTGCATAATTTATCCGTATGCAAAATCATATAATCATCAAATTGCTTCCACAAACTGACGAGCAACTAATATAACCATCAATTTGCTTCCATAACTAACATGCAATATAATAAAATCACCTTCAAATGTCACTTAAACACTACCATTCATGAGCTTGGTGTTCGAACTCCATTGTATAGAACTCTCAAGAACATAATTTATTCGCATGCAAAACCATGTATCCATCAAATTACTACTGCAAACCTAAATGAAACATAATTTAACCATCGATTTGATTCCATAATTAGCATGTGACACAAATTTCTAACAAAATTTCCAATATTTATCCCATTCTTATATCATTTCCAACAACATTCTTAAAAATACTCAAACTTTGAAATCGAGGAGTTGTAGATCGTGGAAGTATTTACCTGATTTAGCTCAATTTTCTTCTTTCCTTCTCCTTTCTCTCTCTTTTTTCTATTCGTTCCCTCCTTTCTCCTTCTCATCTGATGGGAAAATATGAAGGCAAAGCCTTCATTTCCCCCAAAAACCCAAGCTCCCTCTCTTTCTTTCTTCTTCTTCTTCTTCTTTTAACTATGTGCCCCACCAACATTCTAAACCCCATCCAATTGCCACCTCCACTTATAATTGGGTTAGAATGTTGGAGTTCTTCAGAGTTGGATCTGCTGAAAGGTTGAGTTCTTCAGAGTTGGAGCTAATGCTTGGAGAGGTGCTCTTTTTAGAGCTTTGAGTGAGGAGATTTGTGATGCTATTCCTTTGGAAGTTATGTGGATCACTCCGAATTGGAGTACTTTTATTGATTTGGGATATAAAATTTCTTTGGCAAAGCCAATAGAAGCTTATATACCTTCATTCTGGCACATTGTACTTTCTTGCTTGATTTGTGAAAACTTTTCTGTCTTGTGGTTATTTTGTGGTGGAAGGGACGTCCTAGTTGCTTCTGTTGACCATGGGTAGCTACGCACTGCAGTCTTGTTGACCAACTCTTCATTTTCATATTCTGAAAATATTGTAAATTATTATGAATCAAAATTATTATGAAAATGCCAGCTGTATTTCTTATGGAAGGCAGTATGGTCCTCCCTCTAACTAAGCTTCCATACCATCCCAAGGGCTAGGATTGAGGACAAGAAATGAAGGGTGGCGATTTGTTTTGTTTTTTAATGACTTATTCTAATCTCTTCCCTTCATTATTGTCACTCAATCCCAACCCTTGGGATGGCCATGGAGCTCAATTAGTGAGAGGACCATAACAGATTCCAATTGCCTACATTCCTCTTGCATCTCTCTCTCTCTCTCCGTGAGTTTCTTTTCCTTATTCTGTTTTCTTGTTGACATCCTATTCTGTTTGAGGCATTGTTGACTGAAAAATAAGTTGGTGAGCCTCATTAAGGCTAATTTCCATATGTTTTCTATCTGGAAAATCCATATGCTTCTCTCTGATACACCTCTCTCACCTGCTTACTCATGACCTATTTGACATTTATTGGTGAATGGCCCCCTCCTTGACCCATTGGTGGAATATGTACTAACTTCTTTGCACTGTCCTGGTGAAATTTTTTCGGCATCTTCTGGTTCTATTTCGTTCAACTTCTAAAATTGATGAAACTTTTATAGTGGAGTTCTCATCTGGTAGTGTAATTGTGGACTTAGATAATCTTTTCAGTAGCTTTTTAATTGGCATTTGTCATGCCTTTTGGTATTGTCTAGGCTGCATTGTCATTCGAAGTTATTCATTATGGTTCAGGGATGATGAAGTTGATTTAAATCTTGAAGATATTATGATAACAGAAGCAATTTGGCTCTCAATACAGGTAAGTTTTTATAAGCTTAAATCCATTTCATCTGTTCCATTGATGTCTCAATTTGCATTTTAGGGAATCAAATTAAAGTGCAATTTCCTATAATAAGTTCATTACAAATTTATCTTTTCTATTCTATGCTTTTGTTATAGTAGTGATATAGGCATTCTAATTTCCTAGAAGCTTTAGTGGCAACTCTAACATTTTATCATAGTGGTTTTGTCAGATGATCCAGGGTTGGAAAAGGTGAGCAATTTAGGAGGGATAGGGAGAGAAGGGGAGGGGGGCAGAGAGAGAGAAGATAAACTGCTTCATTTGAGTTTTTCTCCTTCCATCTATGCATATAAATAAGTTAATTTTCCTGGGATCTCTGATTCTCATTAATTAAGTTCCTTGGAATTAGAAGGACCCCATGTTTGGTATGCTCCAAAAAGTGTATGATAGTCTCTGTTCAATTCCCTAACCAAAATTTGTTTTAACAATGTATAATCCTGCACACGAAAAGAAAATTTTGGTTTTATAGTTATTATGCCAATTTTTTTCTTGACAACCTCGCAATTCATTTTTATAATGTGACCATTTTGGGTATCATGCATAATTGTCAATTCCCATAGTAAGGGTGTTCAAGAAATACTACCTTTCGTGGGTTTTCACATAATGATTTTGAATGATATGTCCAGCATGAGATTTCTAATTTTCTTGTAATCTGGTGCTACTAATTGCGGGAGTCATCTGTTGTGAATCTCTGAACTCCCTTTGAATTTCACATACCAGGTGATGCTTGCATAAAATTCGAGGTGATTTCCCACCTTCATATCTAGCATAAATGGTTTTATAATTTGGTTTCATTCCTTTCAAACTGCTTAAATAATTAAATTCCACTTTTGGTGTTTGTAGACCAAATTCTTGGTCTTTAGTTCCATTAGACCAAATCCCACCATTTCCATTAGTTCCATTAAACATGTATATTGCTACAGGAAAAATTATTAAATATATTTTCAACTTTTGCCATTTGTTTAGTTTTTTCTCAAAATTTATTTTATCACCACTTTTAAACTATGTAAAATTTTTTAGTAAATTTTTCATATTTATATGTCGAAATTTTCCTTTCCCTCCTTGTCCTTATATCAGCTTGATTTGCCTATGGATATAGACTCAATACTTAAACTCTCCTGGTTATTCATTACAGAGATCAACTATTTTTAGCTCCTCTATTGGTATTCTTAAGGGGCTAAAAAATTATTCTTCTGGGACGATTTCTTTTTCCTTTTTTTATACACGATGTATATGTCGCAAAAAGAGGCTTATAGGGAAAAAAACATTTGCTAGTTTTGGAGTACACAATTTTTTTGGTATAGTAGCTGGTTTTATGGTTGTTTCATTGTGATATGAAGATAATGAGTTTTATGGAATAACTTCTCTACAGCATAGAGATAAGTCCATGTACTTCTAATTGTCCCTGGAGACATTAATGTGAAAAGCCTCGTGCACAAGGCCACCTTTTACTATGATTATGATCCTTGCTATGAGTTATTCTGATCAGATATTTGTTGTGGGAAATGAAAGGCATCCTGATGATCAGCTGCTCATTAGTCTAGATTGATGGACCTAGCTTCAGTTCTCACCTATATTGCCACCTGCAGTTCTCATACATAGCCTTAAGCTCATGGCTTGTTGCCTGCCTACTCTTTGTAACCTTTATGAGTCACATCTAGAGACCTATAACTCCTGGAGTGGATTTATGTCCTTGACTTTGATGAGGATACGAGTAGTGGTGATTTTAACACTATAAACTTTTGTTATTTGAAAAAAATTAGTTGAGTTTCCAAGAATTCTGGTGGCTGTACTACTAGAAAAAAAAATAGCTTCTCTTTTTCAGGGCTGACTTCTGAAAAAGTGAAAGGAGGCTTTGCTGCTGGGATATTATCCTGTTTGAGACTTAACTGATGATGTCAAAGCCCTGTTCAGCTACATGCTAAATTGCATGTAAAGTTTTTGTGGGAGTCATCAGTTAGAATGTATGAGCCAGTTCTGGAATCCCCACATCACTTGTTGGAGAAGATCTTTTTGCCCTAACAGGGACATTTTAGATTCAAGTGAGGTAAATTGTTACAGCTCATCGCACTTGAGTGGGATCACTATTCCCCTCTCAAGCCTGATTTTTTTTTTCCTCAATGGCACGTTTGGTTGGAAAGAATAAAGTGAAAATAGAATTTTTATTCCCTGGGAATAGATATTCTTCCATTTGGTTACAAATTTAACCGAAAATAAATATTCCTTGGGAATTGTTATTCCCATATACGTGGAAATAACAATTCCCACATTTTATTATTATTATTATTATTATTATT